>NTHP01000049.1:1293126-1370287 GCA_003416845.1 Oplegnathus fasciatus | reverse complement strand
AGGGCAACAAGGTCTCCGTGAATTCCAAGATCTACAAAAATCTTATAACCTCCCGGGCACCTCATTCTTTTTTTATTTACAGTTGCGGGCAGCAATGCGTGCTCAAGGTGTCCCATGGGGCACTAATTTAGAACCTCACCCCCTTCACTCTATACTTGATAAAGATAAAAACAATGGTATTGTCTCTGACCTCTATAAATTTATAACTAAAGCTTCATATAAACCATTACCACTTAACAGACTCTGGATGAGTGATATTAATACCTCGTCAGATCTGGATTGGCACACCATATGGTCAAATATATCCTTGTCATCCAGAAATCCAAACCATCAAATGATACATTATAAATTTATTCACAGGTCTTATCTCACACCTCGTAGATTACAACAAATGAAACTTAGGGCCGATCCATATTGCGACTTTTGTTCAGACAACACCATTGGCACTTTTCTTCATATGGTTTGGCTGTGTCCGGAGGTTAATAGATTTTGGGAAAATGTCACAAATATCATATCTGATATTATTGAGAGAGCCATCCCTTACTCACAGTGTCTACTATTACTTAATGACACCTCCTCTTTGGAGCTAAATACAAATGAAAGGCGCCTCTTGTTGGCTGGCCTTACAGCGGCTAAAAGAATGGTAGCTTGTCACTGGAAACCACCACATGTGCTGTCAGTCAGGGAATGGCTCTCTTCTTACAGGGATATTGCACAGCTGGAGCTCTCTACGACATGATTACATTATGCCAAAACACAAAATATTATCTGCTGGTCAAAGCTACTAAAGAAAATAAGCGCTTTTGCTTGCTTGCTTGTGCACTGGTACACTCTGTTTACTTCAGATATATACATGTTATGTATACTTTTGGCTATTTCTGTGGATATTATCATGGATAATGGAGGAAATTAGCATTATCATCTGATTCTTATGTGTCTGAATGCTGTTGGATTATGTCTATAATGGTCATGGGTGTCCTGAGCAGCAGGGGGTGGGGGCTGGGAGGAAGGGGTAGGTTATAATGTTTTAGCGTGTCTCTTTGTTTTTTTGGTTTGTTTGTTTGCTTTTTGGTTGTTGTTGGGTTGTTTTATGTACACTGCCTTGGCTCATGATTTCAGGGGTTAGAGGGTGGGGGTGGAGTGGGTTTGATGAAGGGGCACACATGGGGTTACTGTGGTATTACATACTACTTGTATGACTGTAATTTTACATCCCCTCCCCCATACAAACAATGAATAAATAAACAATTGATCACAAAAAAAAAACAAAAAACAGGTTAGTCCTTGGAACCACCACAATGGTAAAAACTGTTGGCAGTTTGCTATGCTACTTACTGTATATAGCCACCACCGTGAGAATATACCACAGAGCTGAACAGAAATAATGGGTGACAGAGGTGTCCTACGAACCTGCCTAACTATGAATTCAATGCTTCAAAACATTAAGTTCCATATTCCATATTCCATATCTAAAATCATATGTTAGTAACATTATACAGTGTTGGTACAGACGCTCCACAGCTCATATTTAAAAGAACATCGTCAGTAGAACAAATAAAAAGATAAGCCTGTGTTAAATTAATAACATAGGCCCTGTTTTACCTTGCATAATCAATGGGGGTCTTTCCACTGGAGTCCAGAGCCCCGGGATCAGCTCCATAAACTGCCAACAGTTCTGCTTGTAACATCTGTCCCGCTTTTGCTGCTATGTGTAGCGGGGTGTTTCCTTTCTCCTGTTGTCCCAAAAAACAAGACAATGATGAACCATTAATATTATGTCAACTTAAACCTCACAAAATGTGGGACATTTTTTTTGCTTATTCCACTACACTTACTGGATGAAAGAAGTTGGCCTGTGCTCCCAAAGATAAGAGTCTTAGGCAGGTCTCCAGGTTTCCAGTCCGAACACTGGAATGGAGTTGCTGAAAGGAGATTGACAAGTAGTTTGTTTTACTTTGGTTATGAAGTACATACACACAGCACTGGCTTCACTCGATATACCTGACCAGAGTGACATGATGCATTATCCTGCTGGAAATTGAAATTATTTCATAGATATGTCAATCTGAGTTTATGGGTGCATTAAAGACGAGAAAAAATGAATGCAATTTTCTTTTTATAAATGACTTTGCCGTGAGTCAACCATAAATGGTTACTGAAACTCATTTGTGAGGAATAATAGAGAATTCAGGGCACAAATCCAAGAAGAGTGTGAAACAGAGGCTGCTATTGCAAGAGATCAGACAGCCTATTTGATAGTTGTAGTCCTAGTGTGACCAGTAAAAGAAAATGTGAGTGGCAGTATGTCACAGCAGCACTGAAAACAAAATATCAATCTATAAATAGGCCAAACTATTTCTGAAATGTATAGGAAGTGATCAGTCAGATATCAAGGTTAAAACTGTAAAAGCCCTTGCTGTATTATGGTAAAGCAACTGAGTGCAACTTGTGGCGTTCAGAAGACAAACAGTTGCCTCCATTTCACCACACCACCATCGGTTTCACTCCATGAAGCTTATCCGCATGGGACAACGTTGGGTTATTCTTACATCTAAAAATGTTGGCAAATGAAGAATGTAGAAAAGTTAACACGAAAACAACAAATGGAGCAATTTCTCACCTTACTGAGGTCTTTTGCGGTTACGCTGTCATCCTCCCGACAAGGCATCCGATGAACATACGCCAACATCTGATATTTGGCCTTGATGAACTCTGTTTTGTTGGGACTGGAAACAACAAAATATGCTCACATCTAAAACCAGGAACACTGAAAATGGGGATGTGCTGATCAGACACAGGATTCTGGACATCTTGCTGTCCCTTAAATCGAGCAAGGGAGCTTTTTGCCAGAAGCTCCCTATGTATGGATCTCTGAACCCCATCCCCACTTGCAATTATGGTTGCAAATTCGAAGAAGACATTCACATCCAAACTCCAAGTATACCTATCCTTTCTCACAGTCATATGACCAACTTTATCTCTGTTGATCTCTGCACAGATAAGAGTGCAGTACACTATATAAAATTACTGGGGAAGCCAACAAGGCCTATCTTTATTTTAACGTTAATAAACAATGAGAAAACTCCACCCCATGTCCCAATATCAATACTAGACTACTTCCTTCTTTTGTGAATGAAGAAGTTGAAGCAGCTGCAGGGTGTATGTTTGGTTGTTCAGCAACTCCGCCCAGATGGTTCCTGAACCATCAGAAAATACAACCCCCTCCGAGAAGGGACCTTTTTTTACACTTTGAATTATCCTACAGGAACTAAATTTAGTCCTGGTTCCTCTGATTCGAAACACACATTTAATTCCTTAGTTCCTCAAAAGGCTTTTAGTCCCCTTGGAAAGTTCTTGTGGTGGAAACACCCGATAAGATAGCATTCATCTTGAAAGTTTTATTTGGGATAGCTGCCTCCTGTTTGCTGCAATGCGTACTCTCTGTCTGTTTCTGTCTGTTGTCTGGTGACTGAATGCGTTTGCTCTGAGCTTGGGGGTCGGACTCAGCACGGCTGTGTTTATATGCGGCTGACTGTTTATCTTTTACTCCACCAGCCAGACACAGTGCTTATACCTGGCAGCAGATGTGGGTGACTGCATCACATCTCTCATTTTGTTTTGTGCTATGAGTTACAGTACATAGCCCATGTTTAAAAAGCATTCATAACAACGGAAAAGCTGCATAAACCCTTTAAAATCCATTTTCTTGCATAATCACTAAGTTAATCAATAAAACTGCCAAATCGACCCTATATAGCTAACATGATCAGGATATTGCAACTTGCATTTAACTGAACATTTATTTTGTTGTGTGTTGTCCCATCTGCATGATCATGTCACTTCATTTCTTGAAGTCACTTGAGACTGACTGGCCGTGAGTCATGTTCGTGGAACAGAGGGCCAATTATGCATGTTCACTGACCTTAACTATGAAAATCAATTTTGCCAATAGAGCTTTATATCAAAGTGCAAACAAGCATACCAAAATCAGCACTGACACATGAAAGTCCTTAAAAGCACTTACTGAACTCTGTCCTGGGGGTTGGCTTTGCGCTTCCCACTCACTGAAGAGGAAGGGTCCAGAAGGCTATGCTCCCATATGGAATTAGCTCCATTGCCATACAGTGTCTGGACCATCTAAAACATGAAACCACATAACAGTTTACCTGAATCCATTTACATTATATACAAGGTTGTCCTCTGGTCACTTGATGATGTGTCTGATTGTGCGATCACTGTATTATCCATCACACTTGTGATAAATAGACCCATTTCCCAATCCAATCTATCCATTTGCATTTGGATGTTTGGTAGGGCTCTAACGGTATGTGTATTCGTCCCGAACCGTTTGGTACAGGACGTTTGGTTCGGTATGTGGCTTCCTTGGTTCGGTACGCCCTGTGGCCCAAACAATTACTGTCAAAAGAGAGTGCAAGTTTTACCCGCCAAGTTTTGGCAGTTGTTGTCTATCAGCTGTAGCATGCTAGTTAGCTTAGGTGGGTTAGCAAGGTTAGTCAAGCTCAATGGACAAAGGTAAGTGTTAAACTGTATGCCAAGATTGTTCAACTGAAGTCAGGTATGTCTGTGGAAATTTGTCATTTACAACGGCATCACGAGACAAGAAAAGACTCCTTCTCCCCACAGCGTTCAGACAGCCTCTCACTGCAGATTCAGACCGCGCCAAAGAAATAACTAATGTATATAGGAGTGTTTATTACTGCGGATATATTCAGTTAGAGAGAATACAGGATTTAAGCATATGGTGGAAGTGTTTGAGCCCAACTACAACATGCCTTCAGGTGTGCATTTCAGTCAACATGTAAACATTATCAACAGGTCAGGGTCTTGATGGAGCATTACTGACATTTGTGTTGCTTATTTTGTCTTATCGAAAACATGCCAATATTTGAGTGCCTTAACTGTTACAGTAAGAATTAATTACAGTAAGAAGCTACTGTTGAATGTTAACATTTTTCAAAGTAAATGACAAAAATGTTATTTTCTACATTGTTTTATTTCTGCTGTGCCGAATACTTATCGAACCTGACCCCAAAATCGAGGTACATACCGAACCGTTATTTTGTGTACCATTACACCCCTAATATATGTCCCTGTGTCCTCACCTGTAACTGGGAGGATGGCCATGGAGAATGAGTCAGATGTCGGACTTGAGAGCTGTGTCGCCCCAGACCTCGATGGATGCTGCAGCACTCATCGCAGATCAACACACCCCTGTTAACAGAGGCCCAGCGTGGCTCTGCAATAAGATGTAAAGGTTAGTTAACCCCCACAGTCTGACGTTAGAGGATTAATAACGTTAGCTTAGCAATTTATGGTAATTAATTCTAGCCAGAGGAGGATATTGGCCAACTGGCAGCCACAAATAGCACCTCCAGGTTAATTTCTTCCTAACGTCTCCGACACATCCAGAATCACAATCACAAATGCAACCAGGCGTGGGTCTGTTGTGCGACAACATTAGCTGTTTGTTATCATTAAGTTTGTCTTAGGGAGCTAGCTAATTAAGCTAATTCACCAGATTAAGCTAACCCGACGTTAACGTTTGACTACAATAAACCATTATTGGAGACAATTCAAGCAAAGAGTTTCAGAATCAGACAAGTTAATGTGACTACACAGACGCGACACAATCTAACTAATGTGCCCACAAAATTCACAACCATAACAGTTAGCTATGTAGCTAATTGCTAACCAGTTATCGGCGGTTGGTAACGTTAACCAGGTTAGCTAACTGGACGCAAGTTGTAGTAAGGGCTAGCTGGTTAGCTAGGCAGCTAAAGCTAGCTTGTTTGACATCCTACCCGGAGCACTGCAATCAGCGCAGACCTCTCTGCTTCGGACTCGCTTTGACATCCCTCGATAGAAATCCTGAGAGTCCAGGAAAGACAAATATTTGAAAGATACGTTACAACAACACAGCTAGACGAAGATAAGACAGGATGGTCCGCCCTAGCAGATTGTATTTAACGATTCTAGCAGGCAGAGCAACTGTGGTCGTCTGCCCTCCTCCCCTACTGCTGAACAAAGCAGTGTCCCATTCCAACACTAGCACAGCCTCCTCTGTGCCTCCTTGTCTGCTTCCTTCCTTGTTACCTTTAATGTCTATCCTATGCCACTATATATCCTCCAGCTCCCAGCTAATAAGGGCCTGTGTGATAGCTCCAGTATGTACTGAATTTGGATATGGTAGGTCAACATGTGGTATTAAAATGTTAACTTAAATAGATGAAAACCAGATGTTGGGTATAGATAAAATAATTCACAAAGTTTACTTTTACCAGCATCTGTTTGCCCCCCTGGATACCATTCACTCAAGTACAAATTCTGAGGTAATTGACTTGAATATTTCCACATTAGTCAAGTCAGTTTTATTTATATAGCCTAGTATCACACATCACAATTTGCCTCAAGGGGCTTTACAGTCTGTACAGCATATACATCCTCTGTCCTTAGACCCTCGATTCGGATGAGGAAAAACTCCCACAAAAAAACCCTTTAACTGGGGGAAAAAATGGAAGAAACCATCAGGAAGAGAAACTCAGGAGGGGTCCCTCTCCCAGGATGGACAGACATGTAATAGATGTAGAGTGTACAGAATAAATCAACAATAAAATCGCAGTGTACACAATTTGATGACAGAAATGTGGAATGTATAACCAAATGGAAGTGAAGAGGAAGGATCCAGGAGGACATCGAGCAACTTCAGGGATTGCCTGAATAGGCAGGACCCGATCCACACCGCCTCGTCTCCTGGAGGCCTGGAGACCTGGAAGAGGACAGGCCACACAAACACATAAGAGGCAGACACAGCATTCACACGGATAGAGACATTATGCAACTTTAACCTTCTACTGCACCACATTACAGGGGGAATTATTGTACTTTTTACTCAAGCTAGTAACTATGGTTACTTTGAGATTTTACATACTATGATCAGCTTATAAAATATGAGAAATTATTAAATATCAAACTACCCAAAAATGTATTAAATAGCTTAGTGAAAATGAGTTCCCCGTTGATCAGCTGCAACATGTATTTTGCAGATAAATAAAGACTTTTACTTAAGTATTACTTAAGCATTTAATTCCATGATGCACATGGAGCAAATTAATTTCTAGGCATTGTATTTAATCATACTCATGTTTGATTTGATCACATTGATTTCATTGCATCCTCTTGTCCTCCTCCTCTCTGGTTTGCCTATCACTTATATACCTTTGCATGGTCAAAATACATCCTATATATCCTAGATTTTACTTCATGTCAAATGTTACTTCAGGGTGATTCGAACATATTACATGGAATTGCACCATCTTGTTTCGCAGAGCTCATTGCGTCATGTTCTGCCAGTTAATCTCAAGACCCTGGCTACCTGTCCAGCAGTCATAAAAAAAGATGAATGAGAGATTTTTCTCTCTTCACCCTGTCATTGTTGTCATTGCAGTTAAAGAGGCAAAGTGTATCTAGCCCGACACCAATCTGAAAACCTTTTACTCACACTAGGCTTATCATTTCCCTGCTGATGGGGAATTTAGATTGTGTGTCCTGCGCTCTGTGTGTTCATTCATGTCAGTGTTTACATGAGTGGGATGAGGAAATGAGCCTGTCTGGTGTCAGCAGCCTATGAATGTGGCTCCCCTCTCTTTTAATTTCAGGTTGTGGCTAGTATCAGTATCATAAACACTCATAACCTCTTTTCCAGTAGTTTTTTTTGACCTACTTTGGCACTGATGACCCCCTGTGACCCTGAAAAAAGTGAAATGAAAACAATATTTTATGTACCAGAGTTGGAAGAGGTGCTGCACCAGATTTTGATCTCCAGTGTTTTTATTGTTTTGTTTCTGCTCCATTTTAATTTGTGATGTTTTTGTGAGAGTTTGCCTTGTTTTAGTAGCACATCTAAAGTTGAGGTTTGTGGTTTTCATGTCCTGTAACCTAATGTGATCAACCTCTGAGAAAGACCAGAGTAGGTTTGATATATATAGTGATATGGTGATATAAATTTGTCCGTCAGTAGTTTTTACATATTATTAATACGGTGGTAACTATCCCTTAAATATCTCCAGATGTATTAGCCCATTGTGGTCAATATTGGACTTTGATATGATTTTTGTATCAATGTGATGAAGTACTCTGATTTATGTGATTTTTAATTTGCTCGATTTGCCAAAAATCTCTCAGTTAATTTTGAAAAAAATATCATATCACAATATATATGTATATATATATATATATGTATATTCGTACTGTGATATAAAATCACATATGCCATAATATAGAAATGTATCCATATCACCCACCCCTAGTACAGAGGGTGGACAATAACTGTTCCAGTTATTCCTTGTTCCTTTAATGCAATTCAATGCAACAACACCTCAAGCTATGGCCACAAATACTACATACTTGAATCAACACCTCTTCTGTCTCAATAAAACCCAAACAGTATATGTCTCTAGCTTTGCTTTATTGGCACGACCATAATTATGTACAATATTGCCAAAGCAGGTTGTACAAGGTTTACAATGTAAGAATATAGACATCAAATGGTTTACAACTTACTACATAGAAATAAAAGGATAAGATAGTTAAATGTAATGTTAATGGTGAGCACCATGTTGTGGGGTGGTTGTGTTGAATAATGAATGCATTATACTGAAGTGTTCCTGATATTCTCCTCACTTTCTGTAACTGTGATAATGAATTTAATGAGGCCTTGATTAATTTGAACTGGGGCTCATTAACTTTAATTGTCATGTGTGTTCCACCTGTGGGGGAAACAAAATAATCAGGCTCTGAAGATTTAATGGATGATGCGACTAAGAAACTTTTTATGATTTATTATTCATCCAAATCTGTATTTGACTCAGCAGGCACAACAAACACACCTTTCTGCATATTGTAATCCAGAAGCATGTGTGCGCCTGTGTGTGTGTAGGTGTTGGCGTTGCGTGGCTTAATGTATAGGCTACTGTGGCTTTAAAGGGGTGTTGGTTGGCTGAGAGGTAACAGATAGGTTTAATTTAGTCGCTAAGAACACATCGTGCATCTCGGAGCCTCTCTGCCTTTTTCACCAGTGTTGTCCTCATTGCTCTCAAGACATTCTCCAAAAAAGCCGTGCGCGTCAGCCGCTGCACCCTGCACCCGGAGCGATGGGAGGTACAGCCGCCGTTATTATTTTCCTGTCGTGAGCCTATCATCATTTATTTCCGATCCAGCGTCTGATCAGCATATTCATTATGTTTTCTCTTGTGACAGAGGCCGAGACGCGCCAGAAATTGCTGCGCAATGTGAAGAAAGAGGTTCGTTGCGTTTTATTCCTTTCTTGCTCATCACAGTTTATGTTTACTGTCGCTGTAAGCTGTGTGTATGTGTGTATGTATGTGTGTGTGTGTGTGTGTGTGGACATCGTTCAACGGGTTTGAGCCTCGACTACGCCACAGGCCTTTTTATCATAAAATTCATCATTCATTTTACGTAAGAAGAGTGGATGCAATTAGGCTGCCATTACAATTGAATACTGGTATGTTTTTGACTGTTAGACTGGCGTAAGATGATGATGACGATGATGGTGATGATGATGACGACGATAATGATACAGATGATGATGGTGATGATGGTGATTTTATATGAGGGGGGAGAAAATCTACACATTTAAGAAGCCATGTACGAATTCATTTGTTTCTATCAATGCAAACCTGTTTTTTTCCATATCCTGGAATAGTCTCTCTCTCTCTCTCTCTCTCTCTCTCTCTCTGAAGATTTCATGATTAAACTGACATTCCTCCTGCACACCATCTTATTATCCAAAACTTAAAGGTGTGACCTTGGCATATGTTTCATTGGCATTTTAGTGAGCTCTCTAGCAACCAATGCAAAAAGTCCAACCCGAGCTGGGTGATTTATTACTGAATTATGTGCCATTTTTGGATAATAATCTACATAGAAATTAAAGATAGCACACCACAGACCCTTCCAAACTGCTCAGTGACTCCATGATTCCCCAGGGAGAGAAAACAGGATGTTTTATTCATCACAGAGAAAGCCGGGTACTTCCAGGCTTATTGTGTCCGTGCTCCCCCTCACCTGTGACTCATTGCCTCTCAAACATCCACGGCTCTGGTGCTAGATCCTGCAGAAAGGAGGGCTAATTTGTGCTATATAGATTTAAAACACAGCATATAAGTAAAATAATGGATTTCTAGCGTTTAAATGTTTAGTTCAGGTTGATATATTTCTTACAAAGCAGACTCTTCAGGTTGTTTGTTCATTTGAAGAACAAGGGTGCAGACAATTTTGTGGTCCACAGACATTTTATCTGCAATTTTGAGATTTTGGACAATAGAATTCCAATAAACCTAAAAAAGGGCAGAAAATTCCTTGATTTATCTCAGGACTGTTACAGCGCACTAGTCTCTCATTCTGTGGACAAACGACACAGAATGTCACATTCAATTTTACAGTTTAATGTTGCATTGCTTATCAACACGCAAAATACTCTGTAGAACATGACCTTTTCCCAAAATGTTGGAAAAGGGTACATTTGCTAAAGTAAATATATACACTGATACAAGCAATACCTATTTCAGTAAAATATCAACCTCTAGAATTTTATTCACTGATCATGATGATGACAGGAATGACAACAAGCCAGTCAGAAAAAAAAGCTGACATTTTATAATGTGAAATGGAGAGCATCTCAATCTACTTATCCTAAATTAATGTAAAGAGGCAATCCACCAATTTTACATGTTAAGAGCAGTTTTCCAGTCATGAGGAGCATCGCTTAGCTTCTTGGAAACAGTTTTATAATGTCTTCTGTGTCTCTGGAGGAGTTTCGTTACGGCCAAGAAAACAACCCTGACGGTGTCATCAGGGTTATCTCAGGTTCAGCTTGGATACTACAGATTTATAAAAGAAAGCCTGCGTTATAAACATTGTATTGAGATGTGTGTATTTACCTGACAGGGAGAATCTTACACAGAGACACTACAGAGTTGCATTATGGTAAGTGTAGGATGCAGTAAGCCTGTGAATATTCTCATTCATCCAGGTCATAATTATCTCAAGGAAATTGAATCGAATGCAACTGGATTTTTGGTTTTGTCTGTGAAGACGTTTCACCTCTCATCCAAGAGGCTTCATCAGTTCGTGCTTGTTTGACCAGTCTAGCCTGGTCAAACAAGAACGAGACAAAACCAAAAATCCAGTTGCGTTCGATTCAATTTCCTTGAGATGTAGGATGCAGTATTTTTGGAGTTTGACCAATAAGGGACTAAAAGTCAAGATATTTTGGCCTCTGCTGCTTCAATTGTGACAATTTTTTAAAAGTGGTTTCTTGCAAGTTCTCCAACTTTATGGAAGTGCAATACTAAATTGATGGACTAACCCTTAAATGATGCAAGGAGAAAATAATTATACTTATCTGGTAGTGTCTGCCCTGTGCATCCCAGTCGTGACAATCCCCAAAGATCAGTCCAAAGTGTCAAAAACCAAATTCCTCCAGAACATCTAGAAAAAGTCAAAAAACACATAACAAGTGAGCCAGACAGATGAGTTCACACAATAAATAAGTAACTAGGCCTATATCTTATCCTCGTGAATGTGCTGTGGGACTGCACTGCTTCTTTTCACTGCTCTTGTGCTTCTTGTTTTGACTCCCTGTCACCTTATGTAACTGTGTCAGACAGATTAGGTTTTGTCTCACCGTGTACCTTTCTCTCGTAGGTGAAACAAATTATGGAGGAGGCAGTAACGAGGAAATTTGTGCACGCAGACAGCAGCCACATCATATCCTTCTGTGGTAAATGTTTTTTGTACTAAACCTGTTGTGATTGCATTGCACACTGAGCCAACTTTCTTGGGCAGGGTGTTCCAAAAATTCAAGGCTCAAGGCCTTTTCCATCAGCCTGAATGTTTAACGATAACTTAAGAATGGGTATCATAGGCTACAGAAGAGGGGCGACTAGACAAAGTAAATAAGAGAGATACTGTAGAGTAATTTTGTGGCATAATTTTGTTTTGTGCATCTTCAAAAAATGTGTCTTTTTTGCCTAAAATAGTTTAGCCTTTTGAATCTAATTTCAGAGATTATAGCACTGGACATGCTGTATTAAATAGTATAAGTCACAGTATTGGTTACAACCACATTCACATGTACAGTGGAGAATGATGGTTGACATCAGTTTGTGTCAAGCCGTCACCTCCTACGAGTTCGTCCTCACAGTGCAAAATGGTCGTTTACAGTCTGTTCGAGCACTGTAAATCCTAATGATTTATTTTCATAATGCTATTAGTCATGTTTATTTATATTCAATAAGGTGGATGGAGGGATATGTATTAAAGTAGACACCCTTCAAAGGTGTTGATACTAACCAGGAGTGAGGCGTGTGTGATTCACATCCCTCATATCCTAGCAACGGTAGACAGTGTGGGGCAGATTTCAGTCTATTTCTACTTGTGCCACCTGCGCTTGCCTTTCACCTGTTAAAAATATTAAGGCTTGAGGCTTTCACAAAGAAGAAATTATATTGTGTGATATATGAGAGAAAAACAAAACTAAAGGGCAAATAAAAAGATTCCACCTCAAGGAAACGAAAAGATGAATAAAATCGAACTGACTGTGTGTTTGTGTTTGTGTATAGCTGTAGTGGAGGCCTGCATGCTTCATGGACTGAAGCGACGTATTGCAGGCCTGCTGTGCAGTAACAAGGTTGCTGCACTCTTTATGAAGGCGGCAAAAAGCTTTTCGCCTGCTGAGGAACTCTGCCACAAGGTCCAGGAGCTGGAGCAGCTTATTGAAAACAGGTGAAATGTTAACTTCCGCCTGTGAGAGTGACAGTGACATAAAATCATTATACGCGTTCTTCCTCTTCTAGTCTCGTATATCTTTCCCCTTTGTGTTCTACTTTTGTGTGCTATAATGCATCCTAATGCCTTGTTCTGTCCTGTATGTCTGTTTCTATTCTAACAACCCATACAGGCATCTCATCTGTCAGGTCTCCTTTCTGTTTTTCAGCAAGCAGAACAATTCTTCACTGAGCAATGACCGCAGTCGGCAGTCCAAGTTGGCCAACCTCCCTCCTCAGGCACTGAAACACCTGTGGATCCGAACTGCACTGATGGAGAAGCTCCTGGACAAGATTGTCCTGTACCTGGTGGAGAACAGCAGGTATTGTTATAGATTATTCAATGCAATTAAAAGCTACTGGATATAGAAGATTATCTCCCCCATTGAATACCATAATTTTACCATGAGTAGTGCTCTGTCTTTACTGATCTCAAAAACAGCTGAAGGTGTCTCTTTCTATTTTTTGTGCATCTCGGCTTCAGCATTTTTCAACCTTTTTGACAGTTTTCGTTGTTCAACACCCCTTATTATGTGGTTATTTTGCAGATCTCCTTGAAAGCTATGATATGATATGATATGCAAACAGGAAGTTTGGTATAATTTCAAAATCCTGAAATGTTCAAAATTTTCTAAATTGTGTCCTGAAGTGCCTTCTATGAGAAAGAAGCCATGCTGATGGATCCTGTGGATGGACCAATTCTTGCATCTCTATTGGGTATTTATAAACTGCAGTAACCTACATATGGACCACAAGAGAACAGTCAAACCCTTTTTTTGCCTTACTGTAACAACTTTCAGTTTATATGATCAATTATTCAGAACTTGAAAATATCTGAATTTCTTTAACCTGATTAACTGTGTTTTTACAGTTGGCCCTTGTGCTTTGGAGTACACCAAAGTTAAAACTGCGGACCATTTCTGGACGGACCCATCTGCCGACGAGCTCGTACAGCGGCATCGCATCCACAGCGGCCACTGTCGGCAGGATTCGCCCTCCAGACGGCCCGCCCTGGTTAGACAGTGAACAACGTCATTGATTTTAATCAAATAATCAGCTATAAACTCCTGTATGTACTATCAGATGTGTAATACTCCTGATGCCTTCTTAACCTGTGTCAGATCCAGAAGAGACAGTCCAGTGGTAGCATGGACGATCGCCCTCTCATGTGGGTGAGGGACTATGTTGAATCGCTCCACCAAAACTCCAGAGCCACTCTTCTGTTTGGAAAGAACAATGTCCTGGTGCAGCCTGTACGTGCTTTTCTTTTTCAGCATATCTTTCTTTTTTAATACAATGATAATACAATCCTAGTACCTGCTTTAAGAGAGGAAATGTTAAGAGACTTATTTTTTGGGGAACTTGGAGCATCTGTTAATTGATTTATGATGAACTTATCTAAATAGTATTGCGATCAGACATGTTGTGACTTGAAAGCTCTTACTTGTGTGTGCAGAGAGATGACATGGAGGCCATCCCAGGTTACCTCTCTCTACATCAAACTGCAGACCTCATGACACTGAAATGGACGCCCAATCAGCTGATGAATGGCAATGTGGGAGAGCTAGATTCTGAGAAAAGGTTAGACAGATAGAACCCAATCTAATAAGAATAAATTCTTGTTTTTGCACAGTTGACTTCATGGCTCCTATTGTTTCATCTTTCTTTCAGTGTTTATTGGGATTATGCTATGACAATCCGTTTGGAGGAGATTGTGTATCTCCACTGTCATCAGCAAGGTGCAGTAATCCCCTTATAATTTATAAGTACCCAAAGTAGGAGTTATAAGAGTTATTTATCTTGTTATTTATTGTGTTAATTATTCCAGTGAACAGTGGCGGGACAGTAGTTTTGGTGAGCCAGGATGGGATCCAGAGACCTCCTCTACATTTCCCCAAAGGAGGCCACCTCCTCCAGTTCCTCACCTGCCTGGAGACCGGCCTGCTACCTCATGGACAGCTGGACCCACCACTCTGGAATCAGAGAGGAAAGGTCAGCATGGACAGCGGATAATAAAATACTTCTCCAGTCTCTTATTTTCAATAATTGATGCAATAATGCTACATTTACCCACAGCTATGATCTGCCGTAACAATGCTTCTGCTTCGTATACTATTTAGAGACAGCATAGATGAGTACAGTGCCTTTCCATTCACAGGGAAAAGTTTTCCCCAAACTGCGAAAGAGGAGTCCACACGGCTCGTGTGATTCTGTATCAGATAAGGAAGATGATGAAGCAACCGATTATGTGTTTCGGATCCTCTTTCCTGGCAATCAGATGGAGTTCAGTAAGTGTCTTTAATCTTCCTGCTCTGCCTCCCAGAGCTAATCTAATAAAGCATCATCAAAGATTACATCTACGATTACATTACTCTCTTAATACTGATTTACAGATTAGACAGTTTCAGTTTAGATAAATCTGTTTTCCCTAGGCATATATTCAATGTACATCTTTCAAATTCATTTCCCTCTAACTGCTATATTTTGTATCTTTGTCCTGCTTATTTAGTGCCTGTGTGTCCATTTCACATTATAGTCCCGTCGACAATAAGGAGACTTTGCATGGACATACAGTAATTTGTCTGCCACATCTCCATCCACCCACTTGGTTTGTTTTTTGTCATGTTTTTTTTTTAAAAAGCATTTTTCTTATTATTTGCAGACATGCACTTTTATGTCCAAATCTATTGGAATTTCATCTGGTTTTAATTGCTTGTGATGATGATGATAGTAACACGGGTAATAATAAGGACTATTGTGCTGTGCAGTGGCCCTGGAGCTGATGGACCAGGGCGTGAACATGTGGCAACCGACGCCCAGAAAGTCCTCTTGCTCCTCCTGCTCACAGAATGGCTCCTCTGATGGCTCTCTGCCCAATGGCTGTAATCAGGAAAGGTAAGTATTTCCTAGAGACAGGCTCAGATCTAAATTCAGATGAATCCACTTGACTAAGTTTGCCATTTTCCTCTCCTACCAGGGCTCCCTTAAAGCTCCTTTGTGACACCATGAAGTACCAGATAATCTCCCGTGCTTTCTATGGATGTGAGTACAAACCACTGTTGGTTAACTTTGATTAATAGGGGAATAATTTCATTCAAATTGATTGTTCCTGGTAAAACAATAGTTCCTGTCAATATGAAAACTTTCCTTTCCTCTCCAGGGCTTGCATACTGCCGCCATCTGTCCACAGTTCGTACCCACCTTTCTGCTCTGGTCAACACCACTATAGTTGACCCTGATGTGCCCGGTGACGCCCGAGGAGGCCTCTCTGTGGAGGTCTGGGGCAGGTTCCTCAAGGACAGCTCTGTAAGACTCACACAGAAACACCAGGCCATAACATATATTTTGGTTTTGATTCATTACAGTATCAAATGGTTCTTTTAAGTAGTGTGTGGTTTCAGTGTGCATTGATAAATACCAGACTTAATCTTGTTCAGGCCTATGAGGAAAAGGAGATACACAGGCTTGTGTATTTTGGTGGTGTGGCTCCTTCACTACGCAAGGAGGTCTGGCCCTTCCTGCTGGGACACTACCAGTTCACCATGACTGAGAAATGCCGGCTTGAGGTATTTTTATGTGTTGTCAGATTGCATAATTCTAAGATTGTAAGCTACACACATACACCATGGGGTATGTCACAGTCTTTGCTTACACAAGGTTTCTTTTCAGATTGATGAGTATATGCGGATCACATATGAGCAGACTATGAAGGAGTGGCAGGGTTGTGAGGCCATTGTCCGTCAAAGGGAGAGAGAGAAACATGCTGAGGCCCTTGCCAGATGTTCGTCCGGAGCCAGTGTGGAAAGAGGACCAGTGCAGCGGGACTCCACCATCAGTACAGATGCAAGTTTGACCTTTTAGCATAAAATGCGCTGCATTATGTAACCATTATCACAACAGACAAAACATGAAAGGGAACTGTTTATTGTGTTATGAGGAAATACCTTAGCAAGCTGGCTGACAGTTCTGCTTTTTGTCTCTTATGTGATGCTTTTCCCCACTCCAGTCGTCTCTAAGTAGCAGCTCAGATCAACAGAATGCCCACTCACAAAGTGATTCCAGCAGCAGTGCACAGGTAGTTTCTCATGTGCATGAACATCACAACAACAATGATCTCTAGTGAAAGACCACACCAGTGTTTTTGTCACGTAATAAGTGTTAGCCCACTTACAACTCACATATACTTTACTATAACGTCCAAATAACATCCAAAGCATACCATAACTTTTTAGACTGATTTCCTACCTTACATTAAAATCAAATTACAATCAACTTGCAGAAACTCGATTGGAATAGGTAGATAGTCATTGTAAATGTTTTGTCACAGTTGCCAAAATGGTGGTACCTTCAAGGGCATGCCAAAATCTGACAGTTCATTGGCAAAAAACTTTGCATTGATGAGCTGCGTTGTCAGAGAGTTGAACCGGAAAGATAAATTAAAGGCAGATATGGACTATGTTTACAGACTAGTGTGAGTTTCTTACATGAACAAGACTAAGAGCCTACAGCCATGATAGCGGTTCTGTGAGGCTGCACTGCCATTAGTTTTTCAGGTTTTTGGTCATAAATCAAAATATTGGGCAGACTTAAACTTTTTGACCTGATGATGGAGCTAGATGAAGAGTCAGGATTACCAAAGTGATTACAATTCATCCTGAGGGGGGCGTATATGTGTGCACCAAATTCCATGGCAATCTAATAATTGTCGAGACATTTTCACTAAAAATCACAAACGTCAACCTCATGATGGCGCTAGAGGAACAGTCAGGGGATCACCAAAGTCATGAGGATGGATCGTCTGGGAACCATAAATGTCTGCACAAAATTTTCAATTCATCCAGTAGTTGTTGAGATATTTCTCAGAATAAGTAAAAACTTTGACCCACAGGTGGCACTAGACGAAAGGTCGGGATCACCAAAGCCACTAGGTGTCCTCTGGGGAACACAAATGTCCGTACTAAATTTCACAGCAGTCCATCTAATTGTTTTTGAGATAGGACCACAGTAGTGGATCGACAGACATTGCCATCCCCAGAGTTATGCCCCTAGCATGGCTAAAAAGGTTCCTCTTTGGCAGCCACCTCTCAAAACTTGGATGTATCATTGAATTTAATTTAAGAGGAGGAGGAATGTAAAACAGTCTATTTTAATTTCTTTTTTACTGCTGATAAAGTAACTTAGATGTAAAACAAAGGTGACCAAATGTTTATAGTGATGGATTACATACTACATCTTATGCATGTTTCAAATCTCAAAGACATTTTCATACAGTAATGAAATAAATGGAAACCAAAGGCTGCCTGGAAGGTTGGAAATCATTCTGAGAACTTATATTGTAGTATGCCTTGGAAATGTTTCAGTAGTGATGTAATGTATATCTGATTTGTAACTAATGGGCTAACACATGCAAAACAACTGGTGTAATCCTTCAACATTTGTCCATTTCATTGATACGGGAAACAAAATGTATTGCATGTTCACCACTTTCCTTTGGTTACCAGATATTTGGATCAGTAGAGGCAGTGGATCAGATTGAGACTGAGCCCAGGGCCGAGGAAGGAGAAGCACAGCACAGTAGTGCACTGAAGGACATCACAAGTGGCACTGCAGACACCCCACAACTTCCCTCCTCTCCAGGTCTGTCAAATCAACATCCAGGTTCAGAAAACAGCCCCCTCGTAGTGGAGTCAGCTGTTGTATCTCCAATCTCTCAGCAGTCAGCGGAAGCATCAGAAGTCTTAAATGAGAAAACCACAACTGGATCACAGCCAGGAGGGGAGGGTTTAATGGAACCAGTAGCCAAGGACAAGGTTTCAGAGACAAAGATGGAGACAGTGTCAGAAAGTGAGGTGGGTAAGGACTGTGGAATCAGTAAGCCACGAGAGACATCTGAATCAGAAGAAAAACCTGAAGTAGAAGAAAAAGATGTAACAACAAATGAGCAATCTGAGGATTTAAAAGCAGTAGACACAAATATGAATTTAAGATGTGTTCCAGAGAACACTAATGTTCTAAAGCTAGAAACAGAGATTCATAACGAATATTTCCAAGCACCCCCACTCGGGCAGACCTTGACTTTTCAAGCACACAAGAGCAAGGATCTGGAAGAGGAGCCATTATGTCCGCCTACAGCCGAAAATGATACTAATCCACCAAGTGAAACAAAGCCGGAGATTTCTGAAAAACCTGAAACAACTTCTGAAAAATCCCCATCACAAATGACAAAAGCCTGTACCACAGAGTCAGAAAGAAAGGATGCTGAAGCAACAGTTTGTGACTTGGCCGAAACCAAAAAAGCTGCAGAACTTCCATTTGAGAAACCTGGTTCAAATTCACCTGTCAGACAAGTACTGAATGCTCTTCAGTCAGCGTCAAGGGGGAGCCTGTCATTGTCGTCCAGACAGTCTCCAGACACAGCAGATTCAGATGACTCTCCTTCTGCCCTGGAAATGGAGGACATTCCTGCAGGGATAACATGTGTGACCTCTGAGACTATCAAGGCCAGGCCTTTGGCAGGCCTCGCAGCACCCCCTGTCTCCTTTGCACAAAGAGAGAAAATGGCATCAGCGGACCTAGATTACCATCTGGACACAGCCTGTAACACCAGTCCTGAGGGCACCGACCTGGGCCTTTCTGAAGAGGAGCCCGAGATGGAAAATGTGCTCACTGAACCAGAGTCTGCGGAGGTGGGAGGCGACACCAAACACGATGAATCCTCAGAAGAACAAACCTATTCCGTAAGCATTACGCATGACACAGAAACATACTTCTTCTTTTGATCATAAGCATGGGCTAACAGAATTCACTATTATTTTTGTAGCAAGAAACTCTGGACATGTACTTGATCAATTTACATCGCATTGACAAAGATGTCAGACGCTGTGACAGAACATATTGGTACTTCACTCCTGAGAACCTGGACAAGCTGCGTAACATCATGTGCAGGTAAATGTGTCCCCATGCTAAATATAAGTTTGTCTCAACACAAAACAAAAAATCTGAAAAATCTGGTTGTCTTTGTAGTTACGTGTGGCAGCATCTGGATACAGGATACGTCCAGGGCATGTGTGATCTGCTCGCTCCCCTACTGGTTATTCTGGATGACGGTCAGTGAAACTGTAGTGCAAACTGTATCAGTATACACTTTGCTTAAATGCACATAAATGGCTAAATTAAATATGTGTGTGTGTGCGTCCCAGAGGTCATGGCATTTAGCTGCTTCACTGAACTGATGAAGAGGATGAACCAGAATTTTCCTCATGGAGGTGCCATGGACTCTCACTTTGCCAACATGCGTTCTCTTATCCAGGTATGTACATATATGTGCACAAACACATGTTTGCATGCACGCATACACACGAAAGCTATACTGCAATGATGACATTTTGTTTTTATACCAATAGATCCTGGACTCTGAGCTGTTTGAACTGATGCAGCAGAATGGAGACTATACTCACTTCTACTTCTGTTATCGTTGGTTTCTACTTGACTTCAAAAGAGGTGACAGGAAACGCAGGCATCGTGATATTTGCATGAATTGCCCATTAAAGAGACCATAGCGTTTTACATAACATGACACTGAATGTAATCTCACTTCTTTCTGACTACTTTGCACAGAAATGGTGTACGATGATGTGTTCTCCGTGTGGGAAACAATCTGGGCAGCCAAGTACACCTCCTCTGAGCACTTTGTGCTCTTCATTTCTCTGGCACTTGTGGAGATGTATAGAGACATCATCCTAGAAAACAACATGGACTTCACAGATATCATCAAGTTCTTTAATGGTAAGACGAGATGAGAGAAATACAAATGCTACAATATGGTGGAAATAGTTGCCAATTACGAGACCTTAAAAAAATTGCTATAACAGGAAATTTAAACATAAAAGTGTTGATTTTACTTACTCAGTATTAAGGAAAAAGTTAAAGTCATTATACTAAAACACTATTAAATATTATCAACATTACTAAGCAAATTACGTTTTGTAAGTCACAATGGTTTTCAAATTCCCTTCTCAGAAATGGCAGAGCGACACAACGTCCCGCAGGTCCTGATGATGGCCCGAGACTTGGTCCACAAAGTGCAGACACTCATAGAAAACAAGTGATGCAGGATGCTGCTGTTCTGCTGCTGCTCCCATGTTTTTGTTGTGCTAAATTGTTTCAAGATACTGACATGACCACATAATAGTAATGTATTCAAGAAGGAAAGGAATCAATGTTAAGGAAAGGCAGTGGTTGGTAAAGTACTGAAAAGATAACTGGTCTTAAAAACTGCTCGTTGTTCCAAGGTAGTTGTGTAACAACTTCTTTCCAGTTGCTCCTCTCTATATTCAGGAGATGCCAGTAAATTTCTTTTTCAAGTGTTATTGTTCACCTAGTGAATGTACCCTTGTTGAAACTGCTTCAGGATGTTATTTATTTTGCCTTAAATTTAACCATTTTTTCAGGGATACAGCAACCAAATTCTTAACTGTATTGTTATTCTACATCTTCTACAAGGTTAATTTAGTTTAGTTATACCTACCATACACCTTGTGGTGCACTTGAATATGTTTTCAGTATTATTATTATTTTGCTGAAATTGTAGCTACCATGATCAAACATCTTGTGATGCACTTGAATATTTTTTTCAGTAATAATATCTGGCAGCATTAGATGATTTGGTTCTGTAAACGTTAGAGGTACTAGCATTGACCAAGCAGGGGTTGGTCCGCGTTAGGTTGTGTCCAAGTAGCATGTGTGGTTTGCTTCTCAATAGCCATTTTGAGGACCACTTGCTGGCTTCTCTGAGGCTTGATGGTCCTCCTCCGGTGTTTGCCTCCGATGCGCACAAGCTTGCAGGATATCCAGACCGAACCTGTGAACTCTGTGCAGCACTGCATGATTGCACATAGTTTGCATATACAGTGTCCGCCCTTTCCTCTGGTACTCATACTGTGTGCTCCATTCTGTCTCAGACCTCTTCTATGCATTGATGAAGGTGTGATTCAGCCTGCTTAATTTCATCCTTTGACCCCTCGCCTAGCTTTCATTTCTGTGCAGACCAGTGCTTCTCTGGAATCAACTCGTTCAAATGGTTAATGCAGACACTCACGGCATCAAGACGGTGCAGCGCTAACAGATTCTGCGTTCTTGCAGCATTGTGACAGCTGCAGTGATGGTTCATTTTGAGCTGGTGGTACACTCAAAGGGGTGTGCAGTGAAGGCAGCATGCAAGTCTTACAATACTTGTTGATATTTCCTGGAGTAACTGTGCATTTCTCTTCATTATTACCTCAAGATTCCCGTGTTTATACCTGTTGAAAAGGAGCTTTGGCTAGTCCCATTTCTTGTTCAGCACCTTTCCTCAGTTACATTTTGTTTCCTGTTAAGCTAGTGTGTACCCAGGAAGTGACCTCCCCCTCGATGGGCTCACCTCCGTCATTTATCCATGTGAAAGAGCAGTCAACTTGTGCTCAGCATGCTGAATTTTATCTGGTACCCTCCAGTTCCTCGGAGGGCTCAGTTTTTTTTGCCAGATGTACTACTGCACACCTCTTAGCTTGAGTGAACACATGAACTCCTCACTCAAGAGTTTATGTTCACTGTACTGTATTACAGTGCTGCTCAGACTGTCATGACTTCAGCTACTTGATCTTTTTGAAGCCGTCATCAGGTTGTCACAGTCTAGTAAGTACCAGAAGGTCAGCTTATTACATTTAAAGGGTCGGTTCGGTGGTAGCTAGGCAGTGGTGTGTAGCCATGCAGATAATTTCGGTTTCATGTGTGCGAGTTTTGACATATACACCGCTGAATCCTCTGCTGCTAAACCAATACATTTAATGGCAATGTGTCTTTCCAGAAAGATTGTTCTGGAGACCTTGATGTCAGTAGTTTCAATTGAGACTATTTCTGGTAGAAAGTAATTCCTGTGTAATCCCAGAAAGGTCTTTGAATCTGATATGTCTGGCAGATATTTTAGGTGGATATCCTAAAATACAAAAATATCTACATGGCTAGATGCCAGCATAAGTACGTCAGAAAATATGATTTATTGGTGCCACTCACAGTTGCAACATAGCCAAAACACACCCATGTTTGGTTCACTGTGGCTTAAATTCCAGTGTTTTGATATCACTGCTAATGTGTCTCCACATGATCTTCTAAAAGATGCCTGAGTATTGCTGTTTGTGTATTGCTGTGTTTGTTGTCAGAAGATTTACTGTATACAGTGTGTTAAAAAGAAATTGACTTATTGCATAACTAAGCTAGTACATATTTATTAAATGCAATACCATGTCTATATATGGGCTTTATCCGATTATAATGAACAGAAAGGTAAAAATATGCCATTGGAAATAAATATATTTTTATTTTTTTCTGTGTCTTCTCAAATTGTCACCTGGTATAATTAATTTATTGCGTATTAAAAATATTATATTTTGCATCCTATGTGCCTTATGTGTATTTCCAAACATACAGTTACACACATGCCTTCAAACCATCGAATGTTAAAGTTCTGTGTAAGAATAAAGAGATGTTACATCCACACAAGTTGGAAGAAGGCAAACATCATATCTTTGAAAGACCAGATAGTTTAGTTAGTACTGGTGCCTGGTTTGTCATCTTTGCCTGCGCCTGGCCTTTTAGGGATGGGTTCAATTTCTTTCAGGTCAGTCTAAAAACAATACTCACGCACCCATATGTACTTTGTAAAAGTCTTGTTTGTTTCTCTTCTCCATACATGAAGAGATCCATTCCTAATGTTATTTCAACCGCACTATACAGTATCTCAGATCAAGGTTGAATAGGCTACATTTCAGGATATACTGCATGTCCACAGACCTTAAGTATGGGATATTTGACAGCTTACTGCTCAAGTAATGTACCTCTTCATGGAAATAACCATACAATCATTGCTTATTTTAAAATATAAATAGGCTTTTAGAGGACGTTTTGACGTGCTGCAGTATGACGTCACAGGTGTAAATGATAAAATTAATGATAGCTGCTTCAGGCCCGTTATTGTGCATGCCGGCTTACTGGGACACTTGAATAAGTAATCTTTCAGGTTATTAGCAACACCTGTGCTTTTTAAGTCAAAATGTCTGCTTTCAAAAAGGGCTATTCTACAGCCCACTAAACGTGCAAACAAGCACATAGAAATTTTTGACTGAACTTGGACCAAGTTACAGAATAATCTTTGTTCTGTAGCACCTGTATATGGCATATTTCAAATGTAGTAGTATGGGGTTCATTCACATGGTTGAAAAGCAGGCAATGAGTTGTCTTTAAAATGTAGTTTTATAGAAAAGAGCCAGAGACATTTAGCATTAGTTCAATGTCACACACCAGTTAAGTATCTGCTTCAACCTTTTGGAAAGATCACTTCAATTAATATAGCAATTATCTATTAACAACAAGTTTTAGGACAAGGAATGAAACAATCACAGTAAAAGTTTGCATTTTATTGGTAAAGAAAAAAACAACAACATTAGAGATGCATACAAATTATAGTCCACCTACAGGCCACCTCGGTCAGAGGTTCACACATTAAAAAAGGCGCGGCTCACAGTCAACATGTGTCACTACTCTAAAAGGCTCCCTAATTTTACATGTTTTGAATCAGAGGAGGATATTGATTAGCTTCACAGGTTCTTAGATTGGCAAAAACTCTTCATACTTAAAGCTACAAAAATGTGATACACAAAAACGAACACTTTGTCAAGAATTTAAGAAGCAGAATGACCCTTAGCCTGATAGCTGCAGAATTGTGTAATTTGTTTTGGACAATACAACATTACATGTGTGTGTACTGGTTCCCAGCAAGCTTTGACAAAACAACCCAGGATTTCTTTATAAAAGAAACCTCCAATATGTTATATGATGATCAAATACATTTACCTCACTAACAAAAACAAAACAAAACAACAATCCCGCTTCCAGATAACACATATGGGTGTGTAAGGAACAACGAAAAAAAAATCTTTAAGGCTGTGGGGAGGAGCAGGGTGTTCAGGCGATCCTGACCATGGAATGTATGTAGCAAGAAATAACAATGATGTATCCTACGAGGAGGCCTGGGGTTAAAAAAAAACAACAAAAACAAAAAGTAGAATTACAAAACCTTTTCCTCAATTCCTCTATAAATGATGAGCCTTTCTACCGGTAATGACGCGGCGGTGGGCTATGGTGCTGTGGAGGGTGCCTCCTCGGGGGTGGACTACGGCGCGACATAGCATGGCGTGGAGGTGACTGGTAGCGTGGAGGGGGAGATCCTCTGTAGGGAGGTGAATAGCGACCTCTGGATCTGGAGCGGGAACGCGACCGACCCCAGTTAGGGGTGCCGCTCTCCTCGTAGACGCGGATGTAAGCAGTCTCGCCCTAAAAAAGGAAAAAAACATATGTGACGTTTGTTCCTTCAACCATATAAAGGGTAAGGGACAATTAAATCTCATCAGCACGGGAACTCACCTGATGTGAACGGAACTCGGTCCGATCCAGCCTGCGCAGCGCGTACTCCATGTCATCTCTACGGAGAAATTCAACCACGCCCTCTCCATCGCGCTGCACATCTGCAAAACAAACGTCTCCTGCCTCACGCATATGATCCTTCAGATCCTGCCAGCTCCCAGTTGGTGGTAACCCTGGAAGGGGAAAAAGACAAACGTGATGGGGACAAAACTTACTTCCTAGCTTTAAATTTCCTGGTACTTTAAACCTAAAATCATTGCAGGGACAGGTTTCATCTTTTGTTCAAATGGTAAACAACTTTTATTAATTGGTTTTAAGGCACTTTTATGAAGTTGGAGCTTAAGAGCAACTGAAATTTAAAAGCTAAATGTAAATAGATGGAGAAGTGGGAAGAGCTTGTTTTTTTTTTTCTTACTGTAAATTTATATCTGAATGTTTTCTTTTAAAAAGGTAACTAAATTATTCAGCACACAGTGGAGTCTCCTGGATAAGTCCTCTTAGTACTATGTGGTTACATTACAGTATTCCTGCCAAATCACAGTTGTCTCAGTTAGGGATGTGAAATGGCACTCAAACCTGCTGTACTAGTTTCATAAAAGTGAAATGCTTGGTAGTTGCCATCATGAATGAAAACACTTCATCATAGTGTCTGAATTGTTCACCAACAACGAAACTGAATTAATTTAAACACAAAGATAAGTTTTATGTTCTTTTGTAATTAATACTACATGCAAACTAACTGCAAGCTATGTGATTAGCTGTTTCTTACGCCAATGCTCTTTGGGACTTGTAGTTTACTTGGTGTTTAGGTGTACTGTCTTTAACTTTTTTCCTCCAATGCAGTTATTTTTGTTAGTACTGATGATTTAACTCAAGAGTTTAATGCAAGTCCCTGAGTTGGAAATGCTCAAATGGATAGCCACCTTAATTCTCAATAGGAAAAATGAATATGAATTTTATTTTTGTAACTCTCTGGACAGGCATAAGTCTACCCACTTCTCCAGTCAATGTTCACAAGATGCTCTGTATGGTACAGACGTTGACTGACAGTTAAGGAAATCTGGAGATTTTCAGACCAGAACCCCAGAGTGTTTTACTTCCAGAAATCTGCTCTAGTATGACCGGTTAAGTCAGGCAACTACTGTACATAAACATTAGACTTTAAGGGGTTGGTCTTAGATAAGCAGTCCACTTCTAACAGCTTGGATAAACATGCTTGTATAAACATGAGATAAAAGTAGCACACAACAAATTATTAATGATATACAATGACAAAATTACACCTACCAGCCACTATAGTCGGTGTTTGGGATTATGCGGCCAACATGACCGGTTTCAGTTTACTGTTTTGATTTTCATGACTTAAGGAGCTGACTTGACCTCATCCACTTAGTCCCCTTGACCTCCAGTCCGCCATGAGAGAGAGAGAGAAACATATCTGCCTACGACTCATGACGTCCATCTACTAGTCCCTTTGTCCTCCAGTCCGCCATGAGAGAGAGAAACATATCTGCCTACGACTCATGACGTCCTCTACTAGTCCCCTTGTCCTCCAGTCCGCCATGAGAGAGAGAGAGAGAAACATATCTGCCTACGACTCATGACGTCCTCTACTAGTCCCCTTGTCCTCCAATCCGCCATGAGAGAGAGAGAAAGAGAGAAACATATCTGCCTACAACTCTTACGTCCACCATCCTACCAATCCCCTTGACCTCCAGGATGATGTGAAAGAGAAAAATATTAACTGGCTATGACTCATGACGTCCACCTACCAGTCACTAAGACCCGGAATTCAGATCTTCGAGTTGGGGGTCCAAATCTTCCCCTAGGTCCTCCTCCTCCTCCTCCTCCTCCACCACCACCACCACCACCACCTCCCATAGCACCAAATTTAGCACCAGAGGATCGAGGATACTCCACACGCAGCTTGGAGTCTCCATATCCATATCCATTCCTTCCATAGACAGCATCATCTGCATCCCTAAGAGAAGAGAGCAAAGAACTCCTTACCAAAGTACGCCTGTTTCATTAGCGGACATAGACCTGGAAATGCCGTCTCCATCCATTTCCTGTTGTCAGTCACTGGAGACGATATTACACCACAAAACTTAAGGTATCCAACAAGGGGAGTGTGATTCGACTTGCCAAAGACCATCCCTAAAACTCACCGTGGGTCTTCAAATCGGACGAAGGCAAATGGGATAGTGCCTCTATTGTTCTTCAATTCAATATCACGGATTTTTCCATATTTGTAGAAGAGATCCTCAATGTCTCTCTCCTGGACATCCACGGGAAGATTCCCCACATAGATCCGGCCATCCGACATGGTGGTTGGGTAAGTGGCACTGCTGACACAGAATGGGCTTTAAGATCACTTCTTGCTTTGACAAATAGCTGCGGAAGGTGTCCTTATCCTAATCCTAGTTCCAATCCACAACTTAGTCCATCCGCCTCCAATTCCTTAATTTAGACAAAAATAAAACTCTAAACCAGGGATGCAGCCATGATAGTAGTAAAAGATGAGTTCAAAAAATTGGCACAGGCCCTCGGATCCAAGCCTGAAAGCTTTAAAACACAGGGTAATGAATGTCCAACAATCTTAATAAATAGTTATAGTATAATACTGCTAGAAATACTTAACATTGTGTGGAGAACATCCACTGGGTAATATTCTTATACATTGCTTCCTTCAGTTTGTGTACACATTGATATGTATCGATGGGTGACAAAGGAAAAACCAACATATTTTTTGATGGCCCTCCAACATCTCCCACAGGTTGTTGTTCAGTTGGGTCAACATATGGTGACGAAGGGCCTTACCAATGATTCACATAATTTTCATACTGATTAACCAGTCTGGGACCCTGTGTGCACTCTATGAAGGCGTCTGCCTTTGTTTATTCAGGTTTTTCCCTTTAATTTGTCCCCTGTGTGTGTTTACTTAAACATCCACCAGCATTTCAGTGAGGTAAATTAAGTTAATAAGTTCAAGCCATATTTTATCTCTATAAGTTATAGACCTCATTTACAAAATATACAATGCAACCAAAATATAGCCTGACATATTACCATATATTTTAAATCAACACGCCTCTGATAATGTGCCCTACAAATAAACATTTCAACAAATGTAGTATTACAATTTGCAGGTGTTTTCTGGATACATGTATATAATGTGGCGAGACAACAGGTTAATCATTAGTAATAACATTAATTGTGGAGAACGCGTAATAGCAGTTAATCAACATTCACATATATTTCCCTGACATGGCGTTAAAATAACAATTGTCTGGACTTCAACACGTTTCCGAGGCCTCGAAACTCGCTTATAATGTTAATACAGTTAATACAGTTGGTGAACTGACCAAACCTGTTTGCTTCCTGCCAGCTCAACATCGATGTTGATAGCTTAATCATTTATTTTAATAATAACGTCACATAATATCTTAAATAACTCCTGGTTAACACGTTCGTTATAATAATAGCTATAAAGGCAGCAGAGGATGATGGATGCCAGGCATTAACCTTGGCTAGTTTAGCCGTCTCGCTCAAACAGTGTAGCGGCTACGGCTAAACTAGCTGCCTAGCTAACATTAGCTAACGTCGGTTTTATACGATGGGTTGCAGTTTCTACAACATCTTTGTAAGCGACAGAAAACCGGACGGTTCAGCTTGACATTTGTGGCTTGAAAGCGAGCGACAGCTTAAGACATGCTATGTACAAATTACGATAACAGATCAGCCTCTTTGTTGATAATATAAGGTCAGCTAGTCGAGCTAACGAGCGTCTCCTTCGGCTAAAATGCACCAATATTTCTCCCACTCGAACATAATTGGGTAGTGCACGTTAAATGGATGCAAAAGATAACACTAAAATCATCAAAAGTGCGATTACCTTTCAAAGCAAGAAGCTAAGGGCGCCTTCTTTTGTAGATTTAATGCTACCAATTCGCACGCTGTGCTGCTTCCGTGTTAGTTAGCAACATTAGCAAGCGGCTCTGTGTCTTCTTCTACTTCGCATTTGCGGTAGACAGTAGTGAGGGTTAGTGCGTTGCTGCCTCCCGCCGGAAAGACAAGGAACATGTTCCTGGTTTTGGTGTATCCATGGAGGTTTTGACTCCTGCCAGAGGTGGAAGAAGTACTCAGATCAGTTACTTAAGTAAAAGTAGCAGTGCCCCAGTGTAGAAATACTCTGTTACAAGTAAAAGTCAAGCATTCAAAATGTTACTTACGTAAAAGTACAAAAGTATTAGCGTCAGAATATCACAATCAGAATCAGGTTTATTGCCAAGTAGTTTTTCACATACAAGGAATTTGATCTGGTAAGTTGGTGCATACGTATATACTTATACAGTATACTTATACTCGTTATACTCATTATGCAGACTGGCCCATTTCAGAATAATGTATTATATAATGTATAGTGTATTATATTATATTATTAGATTATAATCATTGATAGATTCTTGTAGGTATCACTTTAATGTTACAGCTGATAAAGGTGGTGCTATTTTACGTTTTGATAATATTTTGTATTAATAATATGAAACTGTAAAGTAACTAGTAGTAACTAAAGTTATCATATAAATGTAGTTGAGTAAAAAGTACAATATTTCTCTCTGAAATGTAGTGGATATAAAGTATATAAAATGGAATTACTCAAGTAAAGTACAAGTATCTCAAAATTGTACTTAAGTACAGTACTTGAGTAAATCTACTTAGTTACTTTCCACCACTTCCCCTAGCTTAGCTGTATCCAAAAGCAGTTGTAGAATAGACTGGACCCTGTTCAGCATGTTGTACCTTCCTCCCTCCCCTGAGCCACCAGAGCAGCTGCTGAAACAGCATAATCACGCATCAAAGTGTCCACAGCAACTCAATTTGGTAAAAACAAAAAAGAAAAGAAAAGAAAAAGACAAAACAAAATGCTGATATCCCATTTTCTTCTGCAGTGTATCTGGTGTGGCAGTGTTGCTGCTTGGCAGGCATGACTCCATTTAATCATCGGATGTTTCCTCTCTTCCTCTTGCACATTCTCACATTTTCTTCCCCCAAGACTGTGTAGTCCTTCACTTCGCCTCTGTTTTGGCTACATCCAGTCCTGGTTGGTTCTCGCTGGAAGTTTCAGGGATGAAGTCTCTGGGTGGGTCGTTACACAACCAATTACATAATACTTTCTTTAAGCCATTGCCATTCTGTGACTATTAGATGTGCTTTGATAAGGAAACAAATGGGAATCCACACATTAAGAAATACACGATTCATAATGCCGTACCATGGACAAACACATGCAATACAGGGTAGACAATCCAATGCAATTAGCCCTGTAATAAATACTACCCATGTGAAAGATGTAAGGCTCATTTTTGTCTGAGGCTGTGGTGTGGTATTATTTGATTTTATTAAAAGGACCTTGTGGGAGGGAAAAAACAACAGAAGGACCTTAATAAAAGATGGACAGGGTACCACAACCACACTGAGTTGACATCAGTGTATAATGGTGGGCTTGTCAGTGCATAATGCTGTGAAGCCATACTTTGTTCTCTTTATTTTAAATTCTTGCAGAGATCCCAAAGTTTCCAATCATACCAAATATGTCAGACTGAATATTGGGGAAATTTGTATACAATAATGAACAAAACATCTGGAATATTTTAATTTGATGGAATGGTGCAGCCAAAATAACATGGGGTCTTCTGCCTCATAAATAAAAATGTGCTATTTAAATACATTTTACTTCCTTCATTGCTTCCTTGCTGTCAGACAGTGTGGATGAAGATAATAATAATGATGATAAACTTTATTTATAGAGCACTTTTCATACAAGCGATGTAGCTCGAAGTGCTTTACAATAAAAAATAAAAATGCAACACATTAAAACAAGGGCAAATAGACAATACAATTTATAACAAAAAGACAGTAGATGATAAAATATATAAGTGAAATTAAAAGAAAAGATACTAGTAAGAAAACTAATGAGAGAATCAGTTTAAAAAAAAAAAAGATGATTAACTGTATACAGTTAAAGCTAACAAACTGGTTGTGAAGGCAGCTGTTAATAGGGAAAGGAGCCTTAAAGTCATGAATGAAACTGAAATCTCACTCTGATTTGCAAGTAGCATGCACCCATGTTTACGCGCGTGATGCCAGGAAGCGTGATGTAACGTATGAGGCACCTCCCCCCCCGATGACTTTAAATAACTGCCCGGCGCGCGCACCCCAAGCAACATCTTACCAACGGCACGGCAAGGTGAGGTTGGTAGTCGTGGTCTGCGGAAGAGGAAACCATGTCGTACACCAAGTTTGTCGCAGCTCTTGCGAGGGCGAACTCGGGCAATGTCGGGAAAATACGCATTTCACCTGGAAGATGCCGGTCAACGGTTGCATCCACCAACAACCAGGAGGAGAAAGCGCCACAGATGGATGAGTGCAGAGTGGTGGAAGCTGTGCCGGTTGAGCGCATCAGCCGGACCAAAGACGTCACAAATGCGCAGTTAAAAAAATTCCACATTGACTTCGACAACACCCAGGAAGCCTACAGAAGTAAGGGAAACATGGAACTGCTGCGAAGTCTGCTGGTCTTCAAGCTTTGCACTATAGACGTCCTCGTTGAAAAGAACAAAGAGGTGAGTTGATTTCAACTTTAAAAAGTCAAATTCAAAAATGTATAACTGCGTAATAATTAAATGAATGGGCAAGCAAGTGAGATTCAGTCATTTTATTACTATATATTTACTATAATATTGGTATTTAATAATAAGCTACTGAGGTTGAGTAACTTCTTGTCCTTGTTTTGTTTTCAGCTGATGGACCTGAGTAAGAAGTTTCTTGGTCAGTGGATGTTTGAGAAGATGATGAAGATGACCTTCTATGGTCAGTTTGTGGCAGGCGAAGACCACATCGCCATCAAGCCTTTAATTCAGAAGAACCAGGCTTTTGGTGTGGGGGCAGTCTTGGACTACAGTGTTGAAGAGGACTTGACCCAAGAGGAGGCAGAGAACAAGGAAATGGAGTAAGTAGTGTTTTAACATCAGACTGAGCAGGAGTTCAGTAAAGACTACAATGCAGGTTGCTTTCTCTTTAAGGTTTTTGTGGTTCACATGAAGGTTTTAACCAAGCACAGTTAATCAATAGGCCTGTCTCAACCATAATATATGCCACATGTGTGCCGGAGGAGGGGCCATTTTTGAGTTATGTAACATACTAAACTGAAAAGGCTGGTTGAGTCAAGTTTATTTGCACAAATCAGTATCACACCCTCCACAGAAGTATCGGTTCCTGGTCCAGCCCATGCCCTCTTAAAGACAAGGAGATACTGCTTTAAAAAACCTTTGAAACTGGAAGAAACTTGAAGAGGCCATTCAGAGAGAGACCCCCACCCCCGCCCCTCTCTATGCAGGGTTGTAATAGGAGCAGCACAAGAGCGATTATAGGAATAAAAGAAAGTCATTGCAATGAATAGATTTCTAATAATAATAGCTTTACAGCAGTTTCATTATAATAAGTCAGGTTTAGGACTGATAAACTGTAGCTAGTCCAATACAGGTTCTATTACAGTGAGTTATTTAATAGTGAATTCATTTTAGTCACTGCCTTAACACAAAAGCATGCAGGAAAATATTTTCAAAGGTTATTGGGCACACTACAAGTACATCCTTGGCTCTGTGACAGTGGAGTTCATTTATAGGGCCCCACAGGTCACTTTGCCCTTGGTCCCCCTAGTACATTAATCCGACCATGATACAGGTGTATAGAATATGCTGATGTTCAAAACATATGGCACTGATATGTGAAATATAGGTTAACTGTCTTGTCAGACCACTTTAGTTTAATAAAAAAAAATTCTCTCACCTGCATCTGCATCATATGTTGTCCCTCTGCAAAGTGTTTTTATTTTCATCTCCAGTAGCAAAACAGTGGCTGTCCTGTATTGGTCAGCTAGAACAGACCCCTCTCCTCTGATTGGTTGAGCTGGTTATTAGGCTGGGGGATGTGCCTCATGGAAAGGCTGCCAGCCTTTTAGAGTAATGTCCTGGATCCCTTCATGGCACACACATGTAACAGTTACACAATGTTCTTAGGAGGAAATACGCTTAGTTTTAAAGTGAGTATAATCTACCTAAGCACAAACAAACACATGCTGAACAAAAACACTTTTTTGTTTAGGATCCAATTGTCTCCATGAAGAAAAGACTGTCAGCTCCATGAAGAGGACAACACAGTGAACACAGTACTTCTGTTTGTTCTCTGAGGCGTCTCTCATGTCAGCATAGGCCTCAAAAGTGATTAAAATGAGGTGTGTTTCCTCAACATACAACCTCTTTCCCACCCTTCAAAATAGTCTTCTTAGATCGCAGTAGAAAAATCTTAAGGCCTTCCTGTGTTCACTGTTGGCATACTGCCTGCTTAATTAATGGATTTGAAACAATGTGATAGTGACATGAGAAGTTATAAAACTGAGAGAAAACATGGATGCTATTTGTCGTCTAGAAAAGTAAACTATTTTAGGTAAATGCAATCTTTTGCTGTTCTATTCTGATGCCAACCCCTCCTTCTTTTTCAGTTCATGTGTTTCTGAAGCAGAGAAAGAAAGTCCAGGTTTGTACATCAGTTCAAATCAACCTCAGCTCTCTTGTATCATGTAATGTAGTCAAACAAGTGTGTTGCATTAGCAGCTGCTGCATGCGTCACTGACTAAAGAACTGCAGCACAGTTAGCAGGCAAGGCTGGCAACTGGTTTGCTTCGATATTCAGCTGCTCCAGCCTGGCCTGAATGCAGCACGAGTCTCAGGGTTGGTATGTAAAGTCATGTGGTCTAGCCTGGTTAGTACTGGTTATATCTGGATTTAGTGGGGTCTGAAATGTCCAGTCCAATGGGTACAGTGAGAGAAGCTTGGTTCATGTTACGGGGTTGATGTTTGAAACTCAAGTATATCATTCACCTACAAGTGCTCTCCCTCGTCTTCTTTTAAAATCTTATGTGATAATGAATGTTAACTTATCAGTAATTCCTTAATACATATTCTTCATTTCACTCTTTCTGGCAGTGATATCAGTGATAATAGTAGTTCTAACATATCATTCGTAATGAGATACATGTTTAGACATACATTTGAGATTCGATGATCAAATTGCTGTTCTTTGCCAACTAAAAGAACAATTTATACATTATGAAAGTTCACATAAACCATTTTTGCTTGTGATACATTTATTTTGGCATAGAAAAATGAATGTACAGTCCTCAAAACAAAAGCTAGTAGGATTGAAATAATCCTGTTCCGCAGTCAAGTTGTAGAACAAAGAGAAACTACTTTAAATAACTTGAAAATGTTAATATTGTCGAAATTTCGTTTTTAGAATAATTTCTGCATATTATGGTGTAAATTATCTCATTGATAAAAATGCGATTGAGACATTTAACTCGCAGTGAGCTCCCAATTAATAGTTGTTAAAAAATATGAAACTTTTGTGAAAAATATGTGAAAAAAAAAACAGCTTTAAGTTTGTGGTGAAAGCTCTTTTTCCATGTCAAGCTGCTAATGTTGGCTTCTTTTCACTCCAGCTGATCATCGTGAGAAGAAGTACAAGGCCCATCGTCAGTTCGGGGACAGGCGTGGAGGGGTCATTAGTGCTCGCACCTACTTCTATGCAGACGAGTCCAAATGTGACAACCAAATGGAGACATTCATAAACTGTATTAAAGCCTCTGGTAAGTAGTAAGGTAGTAAGGAAGCAATTAAGAAGTGTAATATATTAGCCAGAGTTTGATTATTATTATAATGGCTATACAAACACTAAAACGATTGTAAAATATATAAAGCAATATAAATGACAAAGAGAATTACACCAGACATAAAATTTGATATCAATTTCAGGGGGAGCCTCCGCAGACGGATTTTCTGCCATCAAAATGACTGCTCTCGGACGCCCACAGTTCCTTGTAAGTTTAACTTCATGTCTTCGATATTAACCGAAAGTTAATATGACAGAATTTTGATAAATGTGTGAATTGCATTGATGATTGTGATCATAGATTCACTTTACTTTGTACAAACCCTAATAGTGGCCTTCAATATTATCACTGAAATTCTAATATCGCATACATAAATCAGCACTGCAGGAAACTGGCAGGTAAAGGTGCAGGGAAAGTCACATTTCCTGTGTCAGATGGTGGATTCACACCTCAGTGTCACACTGTTTTAACTTTCTCAGACAAAAATGATTTTCTGTGAATAAAATACTGGTGTGTCCAGCTAACCCCATCCTAATATGATTGATATGCAATATTATAATTTGATAATTGATTAATTGTTCTGTGTTTGAACAGCTCCAGTTTTCAGAAGTCTTGGTTAAATGGAGACAGTTTTTTAACTTCCTCGCAGCACAACAGGGACAATCTGAAATGACGGTTTTGGATCAAAAACTGGACCTGGAACAACTCAAGGTGTGTTTTGCCTTCAGCCAGTCCAATGCAAGTACACGTATGGTCATCCATAACAGTCCTCAAATCCTTCTTAGTTTTTTTCTAAGATGTTCTTTAGTTGTGTTCAATCCGTCATGACTTTAAGTTCCATTTTGTAGAACAATAATCAGCTGCAATATATGTTTTTAATCACTGAAATATTTCTTTGTAGGAAAATATGACTAAGCTGGGTGTTGGAGCCAAGGATGACATTGAGAATTGGTTTACTAGCGAGAAGCTGGGTTTGCCCGGGTAAGATTTAGCGCAGTGATAACAACAAATACTTCACATTAATACTTTTGTACTTTATACATCAATGCAACAGAGCCTCCGGCCTTAAGTTCTTGAATCCCTGTTAAATCAGTAGGAAAACAGAGAGTTTTTAGCTTGACATGGAAATTACACATAGACAAGTATCAAATGTCACAGCGCTAATTAATCTGCAACTAACATATTATAAAAGCACTGAATTTAAAGTATGTTTTACTAGAATTTTAATATACATGTTGTCACATCTTATTTCCAGAACGATAGATCTGCTGGACTGGAACAGTTTGATAGACAACACAACACAAATCTCCAATCTGCTTATGGTGCCAAACCTTGAGGTGAGTCATTGTCATGTTAATATTTAGCGGTGAGAAGGGGCAAGAATGGATATTTGTGGTAGTTCAGTAAGTTTTGCCCATGGAAGTGGTACTTACTATATACTTATACTTACTATATACTATATACTAAATTAGTCTGGTCGTCTCTTATCTTACCTGTACACTGTGAGCTCTGCAATAACCTCTAAATTTTACCGATAAATGTAATTATACAGTTAATGGTCTCATAAACAGATAGTGATGTAAACCCCTAAACAGTAGGTCGGACAACAGTTTTTGTTTCACCATCAGACCTTGGACTTAGTTTTGCTGTGGGAACAAGTTGAGACACGACTTGTTTGTCCAAGAAATTGATCTTCTTCCCGTATGATAATAACTTGCCAGCGCAATATCGTGTTTTCTTCCCACAAGTAAACATTTGTTATGATAATAAGTCGAGTTACAGTGCACATGTTAATGTAGCCAGTCAGCTATTGAGAAACTTTGCCATTTTGTCCTGTGTCCCTTTTCAAACTCGCACCCCAACCCACCCAACCCCGGCCCTGCCTGTCACATACTGATATAGTTGGCTGGTTTATCCTGATCACAAAAAGTGTCTTTGAAAGCAAATGCCGAACGATTCAATGTTTTGTGTGTTGGTTGTGCAGACAGGCCAGCTGGAACCTTTGTTGAACAAGTTTACAGCTGAGGAGGAGAGTCAGATGAAGAGAATGCTCCAGAGAGTGGACGTTCTAGCCAAGGTAAGGATACCAAAACAAATAAATGTGGTGATGATTCACAGGAGCAATACAGAAATCTAAACACAATTTACTGCAATCATTGGCCTGGTTCAAGGAAATTAAACTGAATTGTGTTTGCTGAAGTGATGAACCCTGTTTGTCTTGCACAATAATGATGAGTGTTACTGATAGAGCCATATAAACCTTAAATACTCTTTGTCTGCCCCAGCATGCCATGGACAATGGGGTAAGGCTGATGGTGGACGCCGAGCAGACGTACTTCCAACCAGCTATTAGTCGACTGACCCTGGAAATGCAGAGGAAATTCAATAGAGAAAAGCCCCTCATTTTCAACACTTACCAGTGTTACCTCAAGGTGAGACCACAGTTCACTCATTACAGCTAATCATGACATTTACAATCACCGATTTATAATCATTTATATCTACAAATCCTTCCTGTTTGATCTTTCTTGTCAATACTGTTACATTTTGTAACATTACGTTTTATTGTTCCTACTAACCATACTATCTACGTAGATAGAAAAGCAGATATTTTGTTCATGTACAACAACAAGCTCCTGTGCACTGTCAGTAAAGCTGTACAGTACATTATGTGGAGACATCTTATTGCTTTCGAAATTTCATGTTTTGTTAGCACTTGATAATTTTCAAGATTATTCAGGAATATTTGTTTGACACATTTTCCATTTAGATCTTGTTTCTGTACCCATGGAGGCGCCCCGCCCTGTAAGGATGGTTTGATTTTATTCATGTCCTTTTGTGTTTTTTAATACTTTCAGGAAGCCTATGACAATGTCACTGTGGACGTTGAGCTGTCTAGACGGGAGGGCTGGTACTTTGGTGCCAAACTGGTTCGTGGAGCCTACATGTACCAAGAGAGAGACAGGGCCAAAGAGATTGGCTACGAAGACCCGATAAACCCAGACTATGAGGCCACTAACAGGATGTATCACAAGTAAGTGTTGAATCATCATCAGGGCCCTTTGTGGTTCAGCTAGAACATGTCTAAATCCTAACCATCTGCCTTGTTGTTCGTCCAGGTGTTTGGAGTTTTTGCTGGAGGAGATCGAGCACAACAGGAAACCAAATATCATGGTTGCAACTCACAACGAGGACACGGTGAAATTTACCCTAGAAAAGTACGTTTTGTCTCAGGCCTGTGTGAAAAATTCAAAGACGGTAGACCATTTGGCATGCACTAAGTGCAGATTTTGTTACATACATGAAGGCCTTAAAGCTCTCATTCATAAAGGATTAATCTTACTGGTTTAAACTAATGCCCAGGATATTGCTCTAAATGAAACATATTCTTTGTCAACTTTCCAAAGCAATTATAGGATTTACTGAATGATATTGCCACATGAATGGTGGAATGCCACACTCCTGTTCTTCTTATGTAACATTCCTTTAACGTGTGGGGTTTTTTTCTTCTGTTTTTTCAGGATGAATGACATGGGTCTTTCACCCACTGAGAATAAAGTTTACTTTGGACAGCTGCTGGGAATGTGTGACCAGATCAGCTTCCCACTAGGTATGTTGTGCTCAGCTCGGATACTAAAAGTAAACAGTAAGTTATGGAATCACAGAGGCTTACATCACATAGTCATGTGGCCATACAGATTCCACTGAAACGTAGTTCCTACATGCGTCAGCTTTTCAACACTCAGGCAGCCACTGACCTTATAACGGGTCTATCCAATCTATAGATATCTTGGAAGCAAGCAACTCAAGGTTCTCAATGTTCTTAACTGTCTGTTACCAAATGTTATGTCAGTTTGGTTCAGCTGTCTTTCTGAACAGAAACACATCGCTACCCAAAATTGTTCGCCAGTAATTACACATAGTGCTGTTTGTAGTGTGTGTGTGACATAAAAAATCCCATCAAATCTCATGTTTTTCTTTGAGATGAAACCAGTTTGCTAACCAGATTTTTCTTGTATATGGTGCAGGAAACTTTAATTTCAGTCCTTTCTTTTTCATTGAGTTGTACTAAAATTCATGAATAGTGCTGGTTAATGCAGCCTTCACCTTTCCTCCACTAGTGAGACATAAGGGCTGGTTTGACCTTGTCATATCACTTGTTATCTAATATCAAACCCCATTTTTTACATATCAGTGTTATCTTAATTCAATATTTATTCACCATAAATTCAATTCGAAATAAAAAAGACATTTCTCTTTCTGCTGCTATAATTTCTACCTTTACAAAGTTTATAATGTTCAGTTTTTGTTCACTTTGTCCGAAATGTGTAAATTCAGTTGTATGTTTCAGCATTGAGGTCACAGTTAAAGGTGGTGTTGTACTGGAGTACATTATACTGAGAGGGGTTTCGAATTTTTTGTCCTCCTTATCTACAAACATGAGGGGGTCAGAAACACCTCTGAATATAATGCAGTCCAGTACAACAGCACCACTAACTATGACCTCAATGCTAAAACATATAACTGAATTTACACATTTCAGACAGTCAAGTCAACAAACACTTAACATTATAAACTTNNGCAAAGGTAGAATTTATAGCAGAGCTGTTGTATTGAATTGCATTAGATTGTACAGGTGTACCTAATAAAGTGGCCATTGAGTGTATATCTACCTTGTTAACTTTATGAGCCATTGTAAGCGTAATGAATATATCAAAAAACATAGTTAATGTGCCTTGTAACTATTCTGGCTATTTTTTCTGCTACATCCACATTTGAATTCCTCCTCTGGACATCACAAAGTCATGACATGGAATGCACACATGGTGGAGATAGTGGACACATTTAAAACCTGTCTCCTTGCTTTATGTTGAAAACAGGTCAAGCAGGTTTCCCAGTCTACAAGTACGTTCCATACGGCCCAGTGAACGAGGTCATTCCTTATCTGTCTCGCCGTGCTCAAGAGAACCGTGGCTTCATGAAGGGATCCCAGAGAGAGCGCAGCCTGCTGTGGAAGGAGCTGAAACGCAGGGTGCTGGGTGGCCAGATTTTCTACACGCCTGTCTACTGAGTTACAGGACCACAACATATTAACTGCAGTGTAAGCATTCCGCCATCCTTACATTACCACTACCTGCTAACTGCTCTTTGTAGAGGAAGATTATTGTCCTTCCTTGGCCTGTTAGACTGCGCAGTGTGGAGGAAAGCTATGCAGTTTCACTGACAGGCAGTTTACATGTAGTATGGTTTGTGATAGAGATTCATTTTTCTTTTTGCAGTTAATGTAATAAAGAAATCTTTTAAAAACACCGCCATAATTATACACTGTGGAGATACATGTGCTGCTCCATTAAGAAATGATGACTGATATTTGTCTCTAAATCAGAATGAGTTTATTGAACTCAAAAATTGGCCATCCTTTCAGAGGCTAAGAAGAGTATATTCTGTGTGTATGGTTACCAAAGGTGGCTTACTTGTATATAAAAGCTGTCCTGTGCTTTATTTTACATGGTTAAAGACACTCTTTATATGTTTTGTTCAGTGGTAAGTTTATCTCCTGTAGCCTCCCAGAAGTGTCTTCACAAGATTTACTGGAAGCAGTCAGCACAACTTGTTTTTGTGTTCGTTACTGTACACTCCTCCAAGGGGATTGTAAATCATGTTTGCACGTTTATTGCTGATACTATGTGTCATTGTATTAATCTACTTGAACAAATAGTTCATCTTGCAGCAGAGATTTTGATTACATAAGAATGGCTTAGATTTGTAAAGATCTACATTCATATTGTTGGTTTTAAGTCTGGATCTGCTGTCCATCAAAGCATACACTGTAAATGCACCATCACAAACCAGATGATCCTCTTTTTGATCTCTCATGACCCCTGAACATTGATGTCCCTAAGGCAAAGATAAAAGTTTCTAATTTTAAACTGTCCAGGTTTATGTACTGTGGATATGTGCAAACGTACCAACTGCCCGTTATTTGTATATTTGCAGTAGCTATCCTTAATTTTGCCTTAATTAATTTTGGAACTTTGACTTTTTTGGTTTACTGTGGTTTACCCTGCACCCAGGAGAGAAGCACTGCTGTGCACGGGGTATCTTCAATCCTTTTATTGTCTACCACGGCTGAGGAGGGACTCAAATGTGATCCATTTCAGGGAATCATTCACGCCTGACGTGCTTTAATACTTTATTTGCCAGATGGACCTCATTTAATATTTCTCTGAAGTCCAAAACTGATCTGGAAACTGTCATGTTCTGTGTTCCAAAGTGTACCAAGAACATGCCATGGTTACTGCAGGGATTTTTTTCAAGGAAAACTGCACCCAAGTACTCTATACGAACATCTGCAGTGTTGCACAAGCTGTATGGGAGGAGAAACTGCCCGTGAGTTCAGTTTGTTATTGTAGAGAAGATTTCAAAAAAGACTGGTTGTGTCAGTATCTCTGGTTTCAGTGCTGCCCACAGCCTTTAAATCATTTGTAAGTTTTGTTGCCCAGTGTAGTCCTCTGAAAGGTTGTGGTTGATTGTATGAAAGTCATGGAAAATGTATTTAAATTGAAATGTTGTTTTTTTAGGACTGGAAATAAATACTGGAAGATTTTCTTAAACCTTTTGTAAAAGTCATAAATTTGAAAACTATTAAACAAAGTTTATCCTTCTTTTAAAGTTCTTTCAGTTCGGAGACAACAAAAGTTAATAGTTTTAAATGAAGTTGGTCTGCATTGATCTAGAGTCATAAAAACATTGTCATTTTTGTTCCAGTCTCAATGTCATCATTTGAACACAATACCAGCAATACACAGGCTGCCTTTATTGGTGCGGAGGCTTGAAATAACCAGTCAGTAAGCTCATTTTTTAACAGGTAATGTTGATTTTAGAAAATAATTATTTTAATGTCTCTCATTTGGAGGGTGTGTTATGTAGTATGTTAACCTAACACTGGCACATTTTGAGTATTTGAGCAGGACTTTGGTTTTATTTGAGCATTTGCATCATGTTTTTCATTCTTTTGTGTTTGGTTTCCGCATCACTACTGTATCAGTATAAACCATATTTTATACAACTGTAAAATATATGTAATTATTGATTAACACAATAAAATACAGTTAACATAAAAAGAAACCAGAATTGTGTTTACACTCGTTGCAGCTGTGGATGTCGGAAGTGGACACTGAGCTTCAGGGTCAGGGGAGTTTGAAAACTCAAATGTTACATATCATGACTGACATAATATTTTTATGTTGCTGCCTTAAAGTTATATAAATTCCAGATTCTGCCACTATTGGTAGCCCTTATTATAGCACCCCAAACTGGATCGATGTAACCCTGATCTTATCTCGCAGTGACAGAGATCTGGTTGTCCTCGCTGACGTAGTCTGATGTCGATGAAATCAACAACTATGCCACACACAAGCTAGTGGGCTGACTGTGCTAAATCGATGCGACCCATTGAATCAGAGTTGATTCCCAGCCAAAGTCAACAGCAGCTGAGGCAGCACCTGCGTCCAGGTGTCTGGAGACTAAAGCAAAACAGTCAGCCAGTCCCACAACACAACACACAGCTGGGTGGAGGCTCTGTACACACATGATAGCTATATGTTTTGGTCACACACATTCTAAATACTATATATATATATATACTGTAAATACCAAATGTCTTTATACTGGGGGGTTAGAAGGAGATGTTTTATGTATTTATTTTTTACATTTTATTGAACCTTTACTTAACCAGGAGTAAAGGACTCATTGAGATTAAAGATCTCTTTAGATCTCTTTAGCACAAATAACACAGTTGCAGACATAAAAAAACATTTAACAATTTAAACTGAAAAACAAAGAACAAATTACAGAATTATGAGGTATCAAAAAGCATTCTTCAACATTCAAAACATCTACAGCCAGATGTGCCTGCTTCCAAGTCAAAATGTTAAATGTTTAGGCAAATTTAAGACAAGTGCAACCACCCAGACATCTTGCTGGGTGAAAGACCAATGTAAAAACAACGAAAAAGATTACGATTAGGCCCGTGTTCTTATGACTAGACCAACAAGTTCTCATAAACAATTCAAAAAATGTTCATCAGTACATCCACCATATCTGCCGTCTCTGATCTGCTGCTGGGGTTGAGATATAAGATGTCAAATGTAGCCACAAAAGTACTACTACTACAAAAATACTACTCACATGGGGGCCGGTGCTGGTAGGCTAAGGTACAGTTACACCTATAGATGCATTTTCATAGGTTAAGTTTGTTTTTAGCCTACATATTTAAGCATATTTTACATTGTTTGATACATTGGGTTCAATCTAACACATCTTAAGTACCAATTCTGAGTACATAATTACTACATGCTTAAGAATAGTTTCCGTACAAATATAGAGGTGTGCCATCCAACAGTAGCCTATTTGCAGTGTTTGGAAAGCTACTTTGAAAGCAAAACTTTGCAAGCTACCAATGACTCCACACTGGAAGAAGTTGAATTACAGCAAAGCTACCCTCGGGAGAAATCTAGTTTGGTTAACTAAAGCTACTTAGAAAAAGTAGTTCAAACTACTTTGTAAAAAAATGATCAAATTGAGAATGTACATGTGATACGAAATTATAACAACATATAATACAAAACAGTCACATGCCAGCAAAAAATGCCAAAAAAATAGCATGCAACAACCTCTCTGAACATTTGTCAATAAATAGCAATAATCAATACTTATGACTAATTGACACCTAATATATTCAAGTTTAGTTTTACAAATTCAGATCCAAAACATTAAAAACTAAGGTGACCTTACAATCCAGCTTCCTGGAGTACCCCTGAGAGCTGAACCTGTCCTAAACAAAACAATCCCATCTGGGCTTTTTACAAAGACAAAATTGCAAGGAATATTATATTTTTATGTTACAGTAGAGAAGCAATGGTAAAATAAAAATGAAAAATGATTCCTTTCCTTTTATGGCCCAAAATTGTTTGTAGTTTCAGTAGTTAACTACACAAAAAATGGCAAAAGAAAGTAACTTAACTACTTGAATCACTTTGCAAATATGAATGTAGTTAAACTACCAGCAAGCTACTGCAAAATGTAGTTAAACTACTCGTTTAATTACATGTAGTTCACTACTCCCCAACACTGCCTATTTCACAAACCAATGCAGTCCCTGTGGGAGGAGAATTTGCGTCTGACTCCTTTCAGTCCTCACAGCCAATGAAACATGCCTTCAGGGAGTATGTGGTGTGCACAGCATGCTGAACAGCAGAGGGTTTTCTTTTACCTTGTACTGTAGAAAATCTTCACCCCGGCACTGCTAATGCTGTCATCTGCAGGTAAATAAAGCTCCTTACTTGACTTTCTTCCACACATACTTCCACATGTTGTATTCTTCTTTGATTTTATTCTATTCTATTCTGATTTATCATGTAATTTATGCTGTATTTGATAATCAAAAGAAGTGTTTTTTTTTAGGATAATGGGTCTACATAACTGCTATTTCAACCTAAGATATGTTCTATATGTGAAGGCTTTAATCAAGTTGAATTATTTGTACTACAACTACTCCATGAGACATACATATGATAGGTATTCTCATCAAATGTAACAAATGGACTATACAGATGACTATCGATGTCAAAGATAAGAAGTCAGGATGACTGTCGCCAAAAGACTAATTTTGAGGGAATGGAAATCACCCTCTCCCCCTTCCTTCTAGAGACGGATGGCTGACATGATTTCAGTCACGCAGATAGAAAGACTCAGGTTCTTGAGAACCAGCTCAATTAAAAAATTCTCGGCTATCTGGGACCCATTTCTTGCTTACCTAGACGAGGCCGGGGGAGGATGAGTAACTCGCCCAGCTAATTTCTCATGACGCTTGTTTGAGATCTAATGCATAGCACTCTTAAGCACTCTACAACTGGTAGCCTTTCTTTTACTATTGTTTTATTTGCTTTTTTATTTTATTTTTTTGTACACATCTGTTTACCTGTTATTTGACTGTTTTTTGTTGTTTCGTCTCGTTGCTTTAAGAAAAGCCTCAAAATAAAGTTTACAGTATATAAAAAAAAGATAAGAAGTCAGAACTGGTATGCAAAGGGACACACCTTTTCACATGACACCACCTGCTTGAATCTATCTGGAATCATTTTGTTTATCGAGAGGGAGCATCTGTCCAGTGTCAGTGGAAGAAAGCTGTTTCGATATTTAGCCATGTTCGTGAGCTCTGTGCTGTTACAAGATGCTTGTGCCTAAACTGTGTTTTTAATGTTAGTGGCTCTTTTCTCCTTCCATTTCTGTTGTTTGTTATAAAGGCGATTTCAGTACCATAAACATGTTTATAGTGTAAACATGGGGGCTCTCTGTTTTTTTTGACAGAAAGTATGATGCAGGAGTTTTCCTGCTTATCTGTGTTATCTCTTCTCTTTCTCCCCTTTTCTTATTCTACAGATTATTATATAAATCTTCTTTTAACCTCTTCTTTTTAGCAGCGATACCAGGTTACATTTAATTAAAATGGGTCAGGCCTGGGCTTTTCGTGAATACATAATAATTACTCTACTGTACTGGTGAGCTAAGGGGGTAATTAGCTGGGCTCTGTGTGAGAATTGCCGCAGGGCATTACAACTGTTTGTGATCTTCATGTAGCTGCTCATTGGTTGTACGAGAACACAACAGTTACACGGCAAAATCCAGCCAGGTGTGTATCAAAACGTCAAAGCCTTATTGCTCTTTCCCCTGTGATGTTTTCCTCTATACATGTAAGCTCTCTAATTTCATTTTCAGGCTCCTGTTTGGGTTTTAAGGATGTCTGTCATCAAAGGAAATAAGTGCACACTTGTAATACGAAGGCTGATTCTCTGGGTTTTATTGACCAACATCATACTGGTGCTGTACTGCTTGAGGAACCCAACCCAAGTGAAGATTAGGTAAGGATTTAAAAGGAAAGCATTATTTTATTGCGCCAAGTCAGTTGATCTGTTCACTTATCCATGTGTTGTTTTTTTTAATAGGGGCTCCCAATCAGACACATGCCCTCTTAGTGTGGCAGAATTATTGAAGAAAAATGCGACCACACCTGCTCAAAGCACAAATTCCCAGTCAGAAGAGTGCTCCCCCACAGTGAACGTCATGTTCATGAAGACCCATAAAACTGCCAGTAGCACCATACTCAACATCCTCTTCAGATATGGAGAAAAGCACAAGCTTAAATTCGCCTTCCCCAATGGGCGCAATGACTTCTTCTACCCATCGCCTTTCCTGTGCTCCCAGGTGAAGGACTACAGGCCTGGCGACTGTTTCAACATTGTCTGTAACCACATGCGCTTTGACCATCAAGAAGTAGCCAAGCTCCTGCCTCCAGATGCTGTGTACATCACCATCTTACGTGACCCAGTGGATCTCTTTGAGTCGTCCTTCCATTATTATCACAGAGCGGTTCCTCTCACATGGAAGATCGATGGAGAGAACAAACTGGCAGAGTTTCTAAACCATCCTCAGACCTTCTACAGCCCAAAGGCTTTCAACTCATTCTATCTTAAAAATCTGCTCTTTTTTGACTTTGGTTTTGATAACAACCTGGAGGCTGACAATCCGCGTGTAATGAGGGATGTTCATAACTTATCGAAACGTTTTCATCTGGTTCTCATAGCAGAATATTTTGAGGAGTCTCTTATCCTGCTTAAAGAGACTTTCTGTTGGACCATGGAGGACATCCTGTATTTTAAACTCAATGCTCGCAAGAGCTCATCCGTATCTCGACTGACCCCTGAGTTGAGAGCCAAAGCTTTGCAGTGGAACGGGGCTGACTGGAGACTCTATCAGCACTTTAATGCTACTTTCTGGGCCAGAGTAGATGCGTTTGGGAGAGAAAGAATGAAACAGGAGGTTAAAGAGCTGAGGAGAAGAAATGCTGAGATGAAGGCCATCTGTATCGAGGATGGACGTGCAGTTGAAGCCCAAAAGATTCAGGATAGGCGTTTCCTACCCTGGCAGCCAATAGGAGAGTCTTCCATCCTGGGGTACAACATGAAGAAAAATATTGATCCCAAATACAGGACAGTCTGTGAAAAAATGCTCACACCTGAAATACAATACTTGTCAGACCTGGGCGTGAGCCTGTGGCTAACTAGGCTGTGGGGTTGGTTAAAAGATGCTGTTTTTACAGTATGACTTCACAGTTTTCCTCTTATTCTAGTACATTTTGCAAGTTTTCTTCTGAATGATGCAACCAGAAAGTGAATTCAGATTTGTCACCTAGAAGCTGAATTCCCGTTTGGCTGCATGGAATGCGTTACATTCAGAAAACCACTCCCGAACAGGCTTCCAGATGTGTCACAGTTCTCTCAGATACCTCATCATCTGTTGGCCATTAATTGCTTCTCACAGTTTGTTGTATCTTTCAACATTATGCACTACATAAAAAAATGTTAAAACTGTGTTTACACTCTTTCAAAAATCGGTTCAGGCTTAAAGTGTGAACTGTAACACTCCTCTAATGCTGTTGTACCTAAGTTAGTTAAATTCTGCAGTTGATGCTCGCCTCCCTGATACGATGATACGAAGTGTTTCAGCAAACACTATGTGTTTGATTGCCCACAGCAAGTGCAAATGTTTCTGCCCTGAGTAATATGTATATAACTTAACATAATATAGTTGTTGTGGGCCCTGGTGCTCATTTTTTTGTTGAATCAAACCAGAGCTATCTGAGCTATCAGGGCTACTGTTCTTTCTCAGTGGGACAGGCAGTGTTAGTGTGCCTCCTAGAGGCCTGAGGCTCAGTTACAGTTTTATACAATGAGTTTGACTGGTAGTGGCCTCACCTGACCCTGTCATAATGGTTTACACAAGATGTCTTCATCACTAACAGTAATAATGGCAATGTCATGGCATGACCAGCATTACCTACCGTTTGTAGAATGCACTACTTTGTGCTGATTTAGCCAGGCTAAAATGAGTAGTGGGGACTTTTTAAATATTTCACATGGTAGCTGCCAGTCAATAACAAGTATGTACTGTAGGCACAGAGGGGCCATAGTTGCATAAGTAAGTTGCCTGCAGACTTCAGTATAAGCTTGATACACCCATCGTTCCCTTAAACTACCTTAAAACTGTTAGCCTTGGATCTTCAACATCAGGCCATACAGGTTAATCTGAATAAGAGCTTTATCATTTTATGTAAACAGAAGAGTTGGGTTTATCCATTTAATTCTTTTTTCATTACAGTATTTGTGGCACATATGTAGGGCATGTGTTTAGAATCCATCTAGAAACAAGATGCTCGTTCCCTTCACAGTGAAAATATAACTCATTCTTGGGGTGAAAATAATGTTTTATAGAGGTGTGTGAAGCTAATACAGCAGGCAAATGGTAGCCAATTATGTGCATGAGAATCATCATTTACTTTTTGAAGGAAAGCTTGTGCATCAATGATAAAATACACTGTTGCAAAACTGATTTCTGGTATAAGTCTTGAAATCTGCCAGCTCTTCACCTTTTGTAAATATGATGCTTTTTAAACTCGCTTTGAAATATGCTATGTAAGAACAGATTGTAATTATTGTATTTTTACTTGTCATATGTGGATGTCCTCATATTTTTGTTGTGGCAACAATGAGTCCTTAAGTGCCTTTTCATTCCTGTGACTTTTATACATGTTCGTACAGCCCCTTTTAATAAAAAATGCAATGTACCTGCATATTTAAGCCCCCATCAAGTGGTATTTGTTCATTTTCTTGGTAGAAATACTACTAGACTGTTAGGATAGGACGACAAATAAACATGAATTTGTGGTTGAAAAGCCCAAGTGCAGAAATTAAGAACAGACTTCTGTCTGCCCACTTTGACATTTTACCTCTGAGCTTTTCTTACGTAGTAGTACCAGTTACCAAGCTGTCGTATAAGCAGCTGCTGACCTATGAAATGTACTTAAGTATCCATCCACTGTATATTTTGAAAAGCTTCCAAACATGCAGTTAGCTAAAGGAAACAATCAGTTTTACTAGAAACTGCATCAGGCAAAAACACTTCTATGCCCCTTCACCTAATTTGTATATGAAGCCACTGATACACTTTAAGATGGTATAATGTGTAGGGCTGCGACTAACGATTATTTTCATTATCGATTAATCAGTCGATAATTTTCTCGATTAATCCATTAGTTGTTTGGTCCATAAAATGTCAGAAAATGTTGATTGCTGTTTCCCAAAGCCCAAGGTGACGTCCTCAAATGTCTTGTTTTGTCCACAACCCAAAGATATTCAGTTTACTGTCATAGTATTCACATTTGAGTGGCCGAAATCAGAGAACTTGGACACTTTTACTAAAAAAGACTCAAAACGATTAATCGAATAGTTGACAACTAATCGATTAATCGACTAAAAGTTGTAGCTCTAATAATGTGTCTCTGGTGTATGACTATAAAACTACTGGTGCAGTCGAATAAATAAATGGCAGTAGGACTAATCTAATAGCTATGTATGCATGATTATTCAATATGATAAATCAAAACATTGCAAGACCCGTAAGACATTAACACACGTTTAATTTAACCATTTACAATCTGTGAGGAGAACGAAGGCATTACAAACAACAATAGAGAGATTAGGGACGAGGTGACAGGAACCATTGCTCCATCTTCACGGTGGTCCGGACAGCCAGTCAGCTCCCACAGGTCCTCTGGTAGCCGCTGCCAGCCTGGGCATGACTTTGAGCACATTGTCCATGTTGATCTGATTCAGGTGTGGAGTCCAGGGAGAATGGATAAAGGAAGTGTGACAACAGTTGCACTTCAGCCTTAGATAACCCCGGGGCCGCGTCCTATTCCTCGTCTTTGTTCTCGTAATTGTGCTGGATGTGTTTCCATAGTTTCTAAAAAAAAACATAAATCACATTTTAGGCAACGTTAGATATTTAATTTAAACAGATGAACAGGCTGTATCAACAAACAGAGTTATAAAAGGACGCGACTGCTCGGGCTCATGCTACCTTAGCTAACGCTAGCGCCGCTTCGCCCTCTGCTTACAAGGTCAGGATAAAACGAGCATTAAAGCGCCAAAAGGACGCACTTACCCCGCGATTCATTTGCTCAAAAATCGCGTCGCCACCTTGGTCGAATAGTCGTTCAAAGAAAACCGCTCCAACCATGATGGTTACAGCGAAAGTGGACGTTCTCCTGAAGAGCAGATTGTAGACGGACTTCGCCAGCGCCATGTCGGTGGTAGAGTGCGCATGAGCGGATGTTGACGCTACAGCTATTCCGGTCGAACGCTTCATGACCCCGCAGAGACACCGTACTTGAGCAACGCGCTGCAGGATTTTGTTTTGTTTTGTCTTTTTAAAACCAGTTAACTGCACACTGTGCTTGGACTTTCACAGCAAACATCACAGAGGAGGACAGCACTGTTTCGCCAATGGTTTGTGCTCTTTGCCGTTTAAATTTAATGAACACAGCAGGGATTGAAAGCTAACCTTCATTGGTGTGACTACAAACATGTGAGCTAACTATCCACATTTACCAACGCCACGGGCTAATATTCAGGGATCTTAGCATTTGCTACACTGTGTTATCCAGGGAAGTATTTGTACGAGCATCAAACTGCCCGTTTACATGCTCAGTATATATCTAAACAGCTTTGAACCTTCAGACTTTTGGATGATTGTATCTTCAGGGTAGAACAGGAAGTCTTACCAAGGCGTATTCAAAATAAAAGTTGTTTTTAAAGAGGCACCTCCATTACTAAACCAGTAGATGGCAGCAAAAGTATGCTACTTACCTTGTTTATAATATTCCTGATGTTCTTGGTTGTAGATATTAGGTTTGTGCCTCCCATGTAATCATTTTGAGTTCTAGCCAAATCTGTAATTACATGTCTGACTTTTAAATGAGTGCAAAAGTATTTAATGCAGTATTAGATTAGAGCATGATTACTTTATGTAACGGTCAACAAACTTGGATTGATGTGAAAGTCTCACATGTCAAAACAGATCAATACCTGGACCATGATTAGGCATAAATGAGGTCTGCTGGATGGTCGAATCTCTTAACACAACAGGTATCAATGGAACAACAATCGGCTCTACAAAAACAAAAAAACAGCTTGAACAGTTCAATAAAATATATTCAACAACTCTCAGATCTATTCTGCTGCCGGTGAGCTAATGCCACAACAGAAGTATAAATGTAAATGTAAGCATGTGACTGGGGAAAGGGGAAAAAGTGTATGTGGGAGTGTGTATGTATGAAGAGAAAGAATTAATAATACTAAACCAAACCCATCCTGCTAAACTCGCCTGAAATGCATCCAAACCCAAACAGATCACGCCCTCTGTTTATTTATTTTTATTTCTTCTCTCCCTCTCGCTCTTCTTTTGTCCTTTTATGTTTTGTAAATCAACATCATCTGTTGTTGCCTTTGTATTTGTTAGTATGTCCATATTGTCTATATGTGTATGCACCAATTGGTGAATAAACGGGAGAGAATAAATAAATGAATGAATAAATAAGGTCTGCTATGTACTTCATGCTGTAATTTTTTTGGCTTTTTAGTGCTGAAAAAATCAGTCGATGTATGGACTAGTGCATTGACAGATAATTAATCATACACAATTTTAGAATCAATTAATTGTTTGCAGTTTGGGTGCAGCTTTTTTAAATATGTGTTTTTTTTTTCTGCCGTTCTCACTGTAAGTGAAATATCTTTGGGTTTAGACTGTTGGTAAGACAAAACAAACAGCAATTTGAAGACGTTGTTTTGGGCTATGGGATATTGTGATTGGAATCTTTGACTATTTACATTTTATAGACTAAACAATTAATCTATTAACCCAAAAAACAATCAACAAATGCATTGATAATTGTACATATACAGTCTGTTTGGCTAAACAATGCTGCTATCCTACAAAAACCATTTCAGGCAGCACAGTTATTTACTCACCATGTGTTGACAGAGCAGTTATGTAAAATAGATTTGTTTTTGTTCACTGTCTTTCAGCAATTTAAAAGGTGACATCTTGCTGGTTCGAACCCATATAACCTGCACCATGGGGAAGAGATACTACTGTGATTACTGTGACCGGTCCTTTCAGGACAACATGCACAACAGGAAGAAGCATCTGAATGGTGTTCAGCATCACAGAGCTAAAAAGGCCTGGTTCGACCATTTTAGAGGTGAGACTTGCAGTTGTTCCTTAGACCTCTGAGAAGTGGTCGCAGTAAAAATAAAGTGACGTGCTGTATTTTGATGACATTAATGTTTTAGCGTTCCTCTGAATTACTGTTTACTGTTTTAAAAGCGAAGTCTTAAAACTATTCTATTTTTTTACAGACTCTTCAGCCATCCTGTGTGATGAGCAAACAAAGAAACCCTGCAGGAAGTTTCTCCAAAAAGGTAACAGAATAGTTTAACCTTACATTTATCCAATAACCAGGTAATGAAATTAAAGGCCTTTTTATGATAATCTTTAATCCTGTGTGTGTGTGTGTGTGTGTGTGTGTGTTTTTTTTGTTTTTTTTAGGAATTTGTGATTTTGGTCCTAACTGCAGGTTTTCTCACATGTCGGAGGAGGATCTGTATAGCTTAAAAAAACAAGTGGAAGGTGAGCTGTAACCAAACGGTGATCAAGAACCTTTAAAATGAAGCTCACAGGCTGCCACAGCAATATATGCCACACATTTAATGCGCAGATTTGCAAATATGAATATTATTATCTCAGTTATTCCTTAATAATGAGGTGAACATTCAACATTGCGCACTCAGATGTCACACATGATCCACACAGTCCAGACTGTCAATGTCTCAAACGTAATGTTGTGGATGGTGAGCTTAAAACAAACATACAAAAGGCAAGAACGCCGAATACCTTGTGTTAGCAGTTGCTCATGCATTCCCTAAAAAGTCTGGATTGTCATGGAAATTGATAGTACAAGGTAGTTGTACAAATTGTCAAGAACATTTTACCCAGATGACTTTGTGAATTGCTATATGTTGATAGGAGTGCGATTTTATTTCTTTCAGATGAAAGACAGCTCAGAGAGGACTCCGAGGACAGAATGATGCCTGGGAGAAGTATAGAAGAATGGCTCTCTAGAAGGGAAAAGAAACGATCTGCCCTCAGCACCAAAGGGTATGCAGGTTCATTTTTGTTTCAATACTTAGTTATACATGGTTAGCATGGCTAATGGCAATTCCTGTTGATTTAGAATTCAACTGCTCAATTATTTATCTCTGCAGAGATCTAAAAAACAAGGAAGACAGTGAAGAGGGCCAAGAAGAAAGTGACATACCTCAACAGCTCCTCTCCATCCCTGACCTTCCACCTTCTCTTCTACCTCCTCCTCCGGGCGGATGGAAAGTCAAAGTGAACACAGAATGGGGTTGAAAGATATTCACTTTGTGCTTCTGATAAGTGAACATGTGACATTAATAGAAGGAGGAATGGTACAGAATGCATATGTTAATAAGAGAGGGTTTGTCAGTTTGAAATGAGGTTTTCAGTTGATACTAAAAAGCAGTTTGTTGTTTGTTTTGAAATTAGGAATAAAATACATATTTTGTATGCCATACAGTATAGGTCATGTTTGTTTTATTTAGAAGAATCATTAATTTATTACATTTTACTTAAGATGTCAAGTTTCTTGTGTAAGAATTTAATTTAACAGTAAAAAAAAAGGAGCTGACATTAAAATGAGTAAAAGTTGTTTGTATTTACATGAAACACATTTTGCATTGCCTGTATGGAAATCCTTACTGTGTTTTAAAAAATAACTCTCATAATTGACATTTTGGCAGTGTGTTATTGATTCCACCAGTCTGGAGTAGAGTGCTTTTATAGTGAGACTCCTCTAAGGAGTTACATTTAGGGAAAGGATCGGAGGATTGCTGAGCAGCAGGAAATAATTTGTCACAGGGGGAACTACTGGTCCATCACTGATCTGACTGAATTTTATTTGTAACCCATCCACAGGAAAACACAATTTTACTTCCTAAATAGTAAAAATGGCAAACTAATGATCTGGATTAAATTTCATAATGAATATTTTCATAGTTAGAAACTTTGTTAATACATTTCTATCAACGAGCCTCGGGCAGATCCCTTGGATTTGTGACTAATGGATTTATAATTGTCACTGGCCTTTTAAAATCCCCAATTAGGTTATTCCTCGTAACTGGGGTTATGCTGAGATTTACAGTATATACTTTAAACTGTTTTGACATCTGTTGTATACCTAATGCAGTGTTTACAGTAGAATCCTGATAAAATTGTGTTTTCTTCTGCTTCTTGGCCAGCTCTCCTGTGTAAAAGATGTCTCTGACCTTAATGGGACTTAACCCACCTACTTACCTAGTTAAAGGTACCCTGTGGTGTTTTTGACCACTAGTAGCACTATAGAGCAATGTTTTTATGTGTGGACCCCCATTTTGTTTGTATCGTGCACACACACAAGGACACGTGCACATCCTGCTTTGGTTTCTGGCTATTCTTATTACAGTTCACAGTTGGTGGTGCTAACACACCAACAACAACACGCCAACAAAGACAGTGAATAAAAGACTGATAGAAAACAAACATGGATGTAAACAATGAATGATTTTTAAAAAAAAATCGGCTTTGCAAGTGAGGAAGGAAATGCACGCAACACAATTGCTAGACAATGTGTTTTGGTGAGAAACCAAAACATCAGGTACCTTTAGAAAAAGGTTAGGGTGTAAAAATGGCAAGTTTAATAAGTAATTTTCAGGCCTATTTTAAGTACTGAGCTTGTGCCTTCATTTATTGCTGGATCCTCTTTGTGTGGCCCTTTAATCACTCTTCGCAATCATCCCCCTCTGTAGCAATAATTTGTATCTATTAAATCTCAGTCTACTTGTAGACAATCAATAGCCCACATGTTCATTAAGGCAACTTTGGATCTCTTCATGCACTCTGAAGCTTGTTCGAATCCCTCTTGTGAATAATTTGGCCCCTCAAATGGCACCTTGATAAATTTTACAAACAGTCACACCTTGAATCTGATAGGTGTATGCTGTATATTAAAGGCAATGACTGCTCCTCCTTATCCCAGATCTAATCATCTCACATCTATTGTTCATGCTACCACATAAAGTGCACCACTTTATAGCTACAAGGAAATGGTCTTTCCTCCTTTGCAGGCTGTGTGCTGTGCTCTGTCACTAATGCGTGCTTAACATGCCTGGTGCTGCACCATCAGGGCCATCACACCAACAGATCCTGACTGTTCTCCCCTCCTGGTCTGAAATTGTTGAATGAGGAATGGATTCAGAATTTCACGCCGCTTCCCTGAAAAGCATTCTCACCCAGATCTGCTCTTTTTTCTTTTTCTTGTCCTCTCTGTCCTTGATGTTAGTTTCAACTATGTTGTGTAAAAGAGTAAATCCTTTTTTTAAGATGTGTCAAACCCTGCTTTAAATTGTAACCAATGTCACATTTGTAAACAGAAAAACAAACATCAGGCTCCTTTTTAATGCCTTTGTTTTTATTGGACTACATGCATCTAGACACCACTTACATTAGTGTATAATCGATGCAGTAACCTCTACATGTGAAATAAAACAGCGCTGGATATTCTCAATCTAGACATTAGAATTACCAGTAATGTCACACAGCAGGATGGTACAACAAATATTAACTGGAAAGTTAGAGAAACCTTTATCAAGAACAGGGGAGAGAGAAAGATCATACACAAATACTTAATGGTACTTGGACCACTGATGAACCATTTCAATTCAAAATACATTTAGCATCAGATTCATTTTTTTGTTAAAAGTGAGGATTTTGTAAAATGGATTTCCCATCTTTCTAAAAGTTACTTTAAGTCAAGGCATGAGAGCGTGGTTTTCACTCCAAATGACAAAGGCACAGAACAGAAGACATCTACAATCCAAATCAAACGTATAACAACAATTAAGACAGTCCGTCAACGTAGTGTACATAAATCTTCTCATTAAAACACTAACATACAGAATAGGACACAATATTTGCTTATATGTCTTAAGACAAGATTTGACACAATAGCTATATTTTACATTCACACAAAACCCATACCTTACATGATATGTTCACATGAAGAGGTAATGTGATGTCACATAAGTAGTTCATACATGAACAGCTACAATATACGAGATAAAATGTCAGTTTTATTGCCAGAATGATCCTCATTGTTTCATACTGTTCCTCTTGTGATATAGCTTTGATAAACTTTAAGATAAAAAGAGCAAGAAAAAATATATAGCATTTGGTAAAACTTGTCATATTTGACAAATATTTGTTAAAGAAAACATTCTTAATGAATCTTAACAAATCAGAAAAGTTAATGTAAGTGCATGGCCTTAATACACACAAAAACTTGTATCTGAATGTCCAGTCAACCTGGAAATTATACATCAGAAACCTGATATTTTTTTGTGTATTTTTTTGTGTTGTTTGTTTTATACAAAATGCTTACATTCATAATAAAATCACAGAGATTTAATGTATCACTTTTCCAAGTAAGAAAATATAACCATGTTATACTTTAAACAATATGTTGTTTTGGTGGTCCACGTGAAAGCCAGAAAACAACATTTTTCATGATATGTTAAATTATTATTCACAGCATACTGCAAGGTATTTATTTTGATATCATCTGCACGTCCATAAACATTCGACATTTACAGGAAAATGTCAAATACTGAGATTTTTTTTTTGCAATGATCACTTTACAAATTGCATAATTATTTGAATACATACATCAGAATTCAAAATTTGATCTCACACACATAGAACACACATTTATTTCTAGTTTAATGTACATGCAAGTGTGTCGTGTGAATTGAATATCCTTCATTGTCATTTGCTATAAATATGACACCTAGTTTTGTTGAAACTTAAACTTGTCATGATTGAATTTATTCACAGCTGGTAGCTCAGGTCATACAGGTCAGCAACTACCTTGTCTTTCACTGTGACTCATTATGACTCACTTTGGTGCCTGTTATAGATCCACAGATTTGAAATATGCAGCAACATTGTGCATGTATCCCTGGCAGGCTGAGTATGAAACCAATGTGATGGTCAAGGGATCAATATTTGCCATGAAGTTGGGGCTTTTTGCATAAATACCCATGCACACACTCTTGTCCAATTAGAGAGATTTCCTTCTGTGCCCTGCCTTTTATTTGGACTGTTCTGTTCACTTCAGCATCATCCTTAAACCTACAATTTTCAGCTGGGAAAACAGCTGTTTGATTTACAAATCAATCCCAAGCTGCTCACCCAAGAAGGCTCACTCTGAGCTTTAAAACAAACCCATTCATTTTTAGAAACCGTGACATCTTTAGAAATGAACTCTGGGATTTCTCTGCAGATCAGCTGACTGGAGTCCACAGCATGTGATTGTGGGTCACAGCCTGTGTCCACATGTGATTCAGTCCCTCTCTTTCCCATCCTTCAGTGCTGTCCAGTGTGTTCCTGTGCTTGTTCACCAGTTTATTTCAATTGTTGGGTTCTTTGTACTTCTCGTTGTCCTGGTTGAAAATTTTGGAAAACTTTCATGTCTGCTTTTAAATATCATGTGCCTTTACTTCAGTTTACAGGTTAAGCTGAGCTGGAACTTATTTGATAACATGATGCTTTAGAAAATATCCAACAGTTTATGTTTGTAGCATCTAATAAAAGTAACAAAGCAGTTAAGCAGTGGTAGATTTGCAAGATCTCATGACACCCTCTGTGTGTCTCCTAAAGCTGTATGTAGCTTCAAAATATCTGAACAAGATCCAAGAGTCTACAGCCATGCTGGCGGCCTTCTTTGTGGCTGTACTTGAGCTAAATGCTAATGCTAGTATGGCAACATGCTCACAATGACAACACTAACATGCTGATGTTTAGCAGGTATCGTGCTTACCGTGTTCACAATGTTAGTTTAGCGTGTTAGCATGCTAATATTTGCTAAGTAGCACTAAACACAAAGTACAGCAGCGGTTGATCTGAATGTTCTTGGTTTTACAGGTATTTGGTCATAAACCAATGTATTGGACACATTAAAAAATTTAACTAATGATGGTGCTAGATGAAAAGTCAGGGGATCACCAAATTTATTACAATTCATCCTGAGGGGTACATGAATGTCTGCACCAAATTCCATTACAATCCAGCTAATAGTCTTTGAGACATGTCACTCAGAACCACAAATGTCAACCTCATGGTTACACTAGAGGAAAAATCAGGGGATTACCAGAGTCATTAGGAAACATCCTCTGGGAATCGTAAATGCCTGTACCAAATTTTGTGCCAATCCATCCAGTAGATGTTGAGATATTTCACAGGATAAGTGAAAAAATTGATCTGCTGGTGGCATTAAAGGAAGAGTCAGGGGATCGCCAAAGACAGTAGGTTTCATTCTCTGGGAACCATGAATGCCTGTACAGAATTTCAAGGCAATCCATTCAATAGTTGAGATATTTCAGTCTGGACCAAAGTGGTGGACCAACCAACTGACAGACTGACATTGCCATCCTTATAGCCATGCTGCTAGCATGGTTACAAAGTTGTCAAAACTTTAAATATTCCATCCAACAGATTTGTACAGCTTGTAACTCAATAATTAGGTAGTCCAATCCTGCGCTTATTAGGAATAGGAATTAGTGGAATTAGTGGGGATAGTCTTTTGTTAAGATTTAGATCATGATTTAGAGACTTACAAGAGACACATTATGCAGTACCCAGTCATTTATCCTTGTGTTTTAAGTGATTTAAAACTACTTAATATGTAGCCCATCAACACTTTTGTATTGCTTAATTACTATCCTCAGTACTATCATTGTTGGGAGCATTCCAAATCGAACATGATTATTTTATTATATATTAGATACAGCATAGCTATTACTACAGCGCATACTGTACACTGAAATATTGAAGTCCTCTACAGTCTGTTTTCCTACCTAATTTCTTAGAAAACATCATAAATTTGAATCAATGTGATACGACTGTTTTAGGATACTAATCAGCCCTTGAAATGTCTTTCCTTCGTTCTGTCTTTATTACCATGGTTTGCTATGATTAGTGGCATGACATCATTTCATCCATTATAGAGAGAAGATAGATAGCATCATCGTGGGTGTTGAAAACGGACAAAACCAAAAACAGTCAGGTATTTTGGTTAATGTTTGCTTTTTCATTGTCCATCCTTAAATGTCTTCGCAGCCAGCTGGAAACAAGCATTTACTTCATTCCTCTGCGGAGCATTTGATTTGCTGCAATGAGCATAACGCTGATAATAAATGCTATGGCGAAGGCACAAATCAGGCTTTTACGCACACATGTGTGTTTTTCCTGTTGCGTTGGGCTTGCTGTGGAAAGATTTAGAAAAAAATATTAGCACATCTTAGTGGCTTTAAAAATGTCTGAACAATGTGTGAAATAAAATCTGTGTGCGACATACTGTCAATGTCCACATGGGACTCTGGACTGTTCAGGTGGCTCTCCTCAGTCATGATGATGTTCTCTATGTCTTTCATGGTGAGGTGGTCACGGAAAGTATCGTAAAGCAGTCTCTTAAGCTCATCCACAGTTAGTTTCTGCATGTCGCACTGGGAATACAGAAAACACCAAGAAAGGTCTAATTAGCACAGGAAAAACTTCTGACTCAACGCCCCTCAGGGACGCAAATAAGCTGCAGGTCAGCAATAAATAGTCAAAGTATAGGGTAGCTCCTGGCTATGAGTTTTAGTAGCTATGAGAATATTCAGTGGGGTATTGCTTCAAAACAACATACGTTTTCATTGAAGTTAGACAGTGAACTAATTTATTTGATTATGCAGCTAAATGAAAGGAATGAAGATACTGCATATGACATACTGTAATGATCAGAATGGTGTAGTATGTCAAGGTCATTTGAAAATCAAGAACTTAGCCTTTTGAGAAAAGGCAGGAATACACAATAGAATATAATGCATAATGTAACAATAATGATAGTGTTAATTGTTTAAATGACTAGTCATTTTTGTATTGTAATTTCAATTGAAGCAGATGACTCTTAATCATAAACCAACAGCAAACTCAGCTGCAAAACTTGCTCAGAAGTGATAAAAGACTGATAAAAGAAATGGTATAGATTTGATTAGACTTGATTGATGATATTGATGACGACATACCTTCCAAAACACAGAATCAAAGTCTGCTCCGTGGAACTTATCAGGCATTCCAGCAGAAGAGAGTTTAGGTCCAAGTAATGTGACAAATTCTTCAAAGCCAACTTGACCGTCACCTGGTGAAACGGACAGAAATACAAACATGTAAATATATAGCTCATGAGTTGGATACAGCCTGTGCACTTTTGAACTTGCTGACCCAGAACGAGAGAGAAACATACCATCTATATCAAGTCTTTGGATGATAACCTCCAGCTCCACCTCATTGGGCATGTAGCCCAGTGAGCGCATTGCCATCCCCAACTCCTGCTTTGAGATGAAGCCATTCCCATCTCGGTCAAATACTTTGAAAGCCTCACGAATCTCTGTTGGAAGAAGGAGGGCAGTAATTGTGTTAAGAGTGGGAAGGAAGGCGGCATTGCACAACAAGCATGTTTATATAGATTTATCACTTACAATTTCACACCGTGAGCAACAGCTGGCTGGCTCAGTTGAACATGTTGATTTGTAATGTGCGTACACAATGTTTATATCACAAGTTTAAAGTAGTTTAAAGCAGTTTGAAATTGTGTGTCTGTGTTGAACAAAGAATTTCAGGCAGTTATACTGGGTCATAGCTCAAAAAATATAATCCCTGTTTCTTAGACGTTTATGTTTTGAGAAAAAGGAGGCATACCTGAATATTCAGTGTTTGAAGAGTGAAAATCGCTGGAGTGAGAGCAGTTTAAAACTTTTTTCTTGTTATAAATTCTGCAGAGGCACACAGAGACTCACTAAAAAGTCTGAACAAGGAATTAAAGAATAAGTCTGTCGATATTTTATGTTTTTCTTACGGTCAATAAGTCAATAAGTCTTATCAGTGTAGCCAAATCCTGATATACTGTAGCTTATTCCCCTGTAACATAGAGCTCCATTGTTGTCCAAAAACTATTAAAACCAAATCAATTAGTCATGTTCCTTCATTATGATGAAAATGATGGTTTATTTTGAGTAAATCCCAGATATACCATCCCTCTGCCCTAAATGCCCACGACTGCACCAAATCCGCCGCCAAAAGTAGTCACTAAAAAAATGCACTATTTACTCCTATTTGAGTAACATTTGCCAGTTTTAGAGATTTAGGTCTTTTGCATGAACCAATGTGCTCAGAGCTGAGAATAGACAGGATAGGGAAGTTAGAAATGGTAACACTTTACTCTAAGTTCCCCTAATTAGCATTTATAAGCAGCATACAAACATTTAATAAATGGCTTATAATATGCTATAATGTAGTTGGGCGCAGGTATAAGGACATTTTAAGCGTTTATTAAGGTACAGTAGTTGTAAGCAACTTCAACTCCTCCTGTAAAGACTTTTATATTATTATTTTATTATCTTATATTATTACAACTTCAGCCCATGGAGTGACAAAGACCTCTTCAGAACCATGGAGAAAGATAGAGACACATGTAGTTGAATGCTTCAGCACCAAGGATAGAAACAGACTGTAGTTGAATGCTTCAGCACCATAGATAGAGACAGACTGTAGTTGAATGCTTCAGCACCATAGATAGAGACAGACTGTAGTTGAATGCTTCAGCACCATGGATAGAGACAAAAACACTGTAGTTGAATGCTTCAGCACCAAGATGAGAGACTATGTATATACTGTATATGTAGCACTTTTGTATGAGGTCTCTCTTAAGAATGAGACCCCGTGTCTCAATGAGATCACCTGTCTAAATAAAGGTTAAATAAAAAATATAAGTACACAGTGCAAAATGCAGCTCAGCGCCAGTGAAATAGCATTACTTATAGAATGAATAGATAAAGTGTGGACCCTTGTGTAAATTAAGATGTATTCTCTTCTGTTTCAGGTTTATATTCAACACAAAGATAGGACAGTTTATAAATGACCAAACGGTAGTGTACTGGTATGAAGTTACCTGGACGATTATATTATAAAATATTTTTCTGCTGGGATCATATGGTGCAATTTCCTTGTTTGCGTTAGATGTATACTAATAGACGACTTCAGAGCCAACACCTGTTACCATGGCCCTAGCACAATTGGTTGTGGCAGAAGGCAGTGAGCAGGTTCATATGTTTATAATTAACTACAACTTTTGGTAAATAATCCATAAACATTGCCATTTGGCTCCTGTCCTCACCCTGCATCACGGGATTCTGTTTGAAGTGGTAAAAAGAGCAGTTGCACATCAAAGGCACAGAAGCTCTGTGGTTCTTTTTGATGTAGATCCTCAAATATACAAGACTCTTCAATGCTTGCTCAGTGGTCATATGTCATTCGATAAAACAAGACAGGCAATTTAAAAAGAATTGAACCTGTAGTATATGCACGTATACACGAACAATGCTAGCCTGATATAGTAGAAGCAGGAAAGGAAACGTGTTGAGAAGAAAAAGTAAATGAACATCGGAGTTAAATAACTGACAATTACAAAATCAACTTGTCCCACCCATAGGCACTGTAGCCTATGCTGTATAGGCTCAGTCATTATATGCAATCAAACATCAGCATAAGCTTATAACCATAGTGCTTCTAAGATGGAGGAAACTAATTTACATGCAAGTATGTGATTGGGGAAGCACCACCTGGAATTTGCATTCAAGCCTACGAGTGGACAAGCACTGACCATCCATCTTGTGTACATGAATGACTGAGAGACTGCAGTTTACGAGTGATAGCCCACTATGGCATTCTATAGCCTTTTGGGAAAATAGAGGAAACTGTTACAAGAGGCTGGTCTTTGGCGCATTCATTGAGGTCCTGCTGAAGAAGTGACACTGTCTGTACCAAACCTTGACATATCAGACACAACATATTTGTCTATATTACAGCCAGCGGTGCTGCTTGAGTTTTGTTATCTTCCTTCAGCACCACCTTAGATTCAATGTCACGACCCCTGGTGCCAGTGACAAATAATGAATTCACTGAGCCAGCTGAGCAGTGGCTGGACTACTGATTGTTTCACACCATGAGGAGTGAATATTTAAAAAATGTACAGATGCAACCATCGGGGACACAACTGTGTCTTTACTTCTTTGAAAAGGTAGAATTCATTATAATCTCATATCTAATCTATCATCTGGTTTTAAAAGATATTATTACAATAATTCTTTCTTCTTCATCTTGATATATATAATGTGTTAAATATTTGCCTTCTTTTGTTCTAAGACACTGTTTTGACACTCCATATACAAGGATGTTACTCTGTTTTCTCTCTTCTATTATACAGTTTCCCCCATCACAATTGCTGAGCTTACATAAAGGAAAACTTAGACTTAATCCTGATAAAGGACATACTTTTAAAGTTGATGTTTATAGAGATTTTACAGAAGCAAAGAAGACATTTTCATTTCCTATGGGCCCATAAATACATTAATTTATACTGGGATGCAGAAGGTAGACTGCATAATCTGAACACCATATGGTGCAATACATTAAGTAAGTACAGCCTTGGAAATACATCTCTGATACAGTCTCAACAAAAACTGATCATTATAAGCTTCACAAAGGTCCAAATGGTGTATGTCACAGTGAGTGTTTAGAGGACAATTACAAAGGAATATTGCACATGCCTGCAAACGTAAAGGTACCAAACATTTAGACGTAAATATGTATGCATACGTACAAAAAGTATACACCTGATACTACAGAACCGCCACCATTGTTCATAAAAGTGAGCTTTTAGATACTGCTGACATTCAACAGACTCAGCTTTTGTTCTGCTGTGAGTCCTTGATCAGAGAATCTAAGTAACCTCGCACTGCTCTGAGGGTGCAATAGCTCGGTTATCTAAAGTCAGGGCCGGGCCATGAAAAACCTTGTACCGTATGTAATCACAGAATTCTTTTAAAGATTAATTCAGCATTTCCCCTGCAGCAGCAAGTAGTCAAGGTCTGCATGACTGAACGCTTTAGTGTTAATATTTCTGAAATACCAGCTCGTTTAACACCATTAAGCAAATCATTAATATTGGTGCGAAATAAGTTATCGCTCAAGTCAGTGACTGTAAAAATGCTGTAAGATATTGTCAGTGACTAAAACATTGTGAGACATTGGTCATAAAAGATGTAAGAGTGTCTGTAGTCTTTGAGGTAATGGCATTGACAGTAACAATGAGTCAAACACAATACGTCATCAGTGTTCAGAGTCAAGTCAAGGGTAAAAACATGGCCATGGGTGTGTCCACAATGACAAATATGCTGTAATCATATTTTACAAAGATAACGAATATGAAAAATAAGAGCATTCACTGTTATTTGGTTTGGGGAGATCATATGAACCTTGCAACATGCTGTTTTATCACTGTTGACTTTAAATATAAGAAAATCTCATTTTCGAGCAAAGTTAGTTGACTAAAGCTCCCATGGCAAAGTAAATTTGATTCCAGCTGCAGTATATAACTGAACAACTCAGCACCTGTCAGATACAGATCTGATGAAGGCGGCATTGTTTGTTGAACACTGGTTTATGAATGGTCCAAACAAATGTGCATTGAGTCGTGAGTGTGTAGCTACCTTTGTCTAAATCAGTGAGTAATCTCTTTTCATTTCTGATAATGTGCACCCTTTCCATCCTGGTGACAGGTGCTGAATCATCTTGAAAAGGGTTCTGGGAACTGCAGAAGAAATATCTGTTTTTATCCTGTATTACAAATGTTGGAGGACTGGGTCACTTGAGGCAAAAAGGGGGTGAAGCAAATTACATAGAATGATATCACATTAAACTGCCTTTTGAGATTACTGAAAAAAAAGTGATATGACCAATTCATCCCATTTTGCCATGCAAGAACAAAATTAAATATTGACTGACAATTTCATGGCAGGTTAAAGCAACAGCTGCCAACAGAATCATGATGCTGATTGTTTCCTGGAGAGCAAACAGGCATGTTGATGTTTATTTATTCTTCAACTTAAAGCAGTTTGTTTTAGGTTATTTTCCCTATACTGTTAGATTATCACCTTTGTCTCTCATTCATCGTCTTGGTAAAACCGATGTTCTCCTCATCCTTCAAAGCGCAAAGTTTAATTCCTGGCCTGATCCCAAACCTCCCCTGTGAGGACTAAGCCCTCAGCAGCTTTAGAGATGTACTTTTAGGAGCCTGTATACAGTTTGTGATAAGCTTGAAATTATTTGTCCCAAGCATCAAAGAGCCACTTTTGCCAACCCTGAGATCTAAACCCAGGACTTGAAAGTCTGCTGACCTTCCAAGTGAGCTAAAACAGAACATGAGGACCAACAGATCCCGCTGACCTTTCTGACCGACCAGCAGAGTGATTCATGCTGGTTGTTGGTGCAGCTAAAAACATCCATGAAAATGGTCCATGACGAAGGATGATGCCAAGAAGCCCACTGCTGCACATTGGCAGAGTGTCAGCGCCACTGGCAGAGGCAGAAAGGCCACTGAAGCTCTCTCCCCTAAATAATTGGGGAAATCCCAAATAATGGCTTTGAGCCAGAAGAAGAGTGTGGGACACCAACATATTTGGAGAAAGATGACATGGTTGTGCATCACCTTGATATCCTAAACATATCCCATACCATTTGTATCTAAAAAGAAGCTAATGGGAAATCCATGATAGGAGTAAAAATACATTTCAAAGGAGAAAACATACTTAAAGTGTTTTATTCTATTTCTTTTAATTTAAGTTGTATGCAAATCTGTAACTGTGGCTAAATTGAACTGAAATGTGTACTTAATGGTGCGTGTTAGAGAATTGTATCAAGAATCTCCTAAAAATCCTATTCATCAAGTCATAAAGTTGATTTTTTTTAATGCATTTTGGTACATTACTGTGAGAAGCACAGTTTGGTGCCACATTTGGTGTCCCTTTCATGAGTTCTCCAGCTTGTTTCAAGACTGCAGACTGAATAATTCAAAAAATAATAATGAGAATCACCAACAAGTCACATTGTTGCTTGTTCTAATCACACAGAGCCGGCCAGGCTCTATGTATTTGCTGGTGGTCCCACTATCTCAATTGAGGCACATATAGCACTGAAGTGGCTAGTGTTAGCTTGCGGCTTGTCCTCATTTCTATCATTATGTTTGTCTGGGACGCGACTCTTCTTTTTCGTGGACTTTTCCATTTCAAACAACAAAGTTGCATTGCATATCTGCATTACATATATTTATCAAAGTTTTAGACACGATTTCAAAAGAGCTTTCCCGGCTTTCTCCCTAATCGGTCATTAGCCAAACCGGAAGTTTCTGTGAATTTGCTAGGAATGCTCCGCCAGAACTACACTTTACTTGACACTTGATCTAGTTTCACCAAAATGTGAGGAATCGACATGTAAGGGGAAATGTAGCTAAAATTATCTATCTAATCTTTGTTGCTGATACCACAGCAAGCTAACCCACTATTTTGCAAGTTTCCCAAGTGATATTCTTTATAGCCACTGAGGCCTTCCTTTTCCTTTTTGAGCATCATATGTTAGCGGCTGTCTTGAGGGACCCCACAACCCCATATAACTGCTAATGAGGGGAATAATTTAATGAAGATAAGAGGGCAGAAAGTACCTAAACAGAGCTTGTCTGCATCATTCCTATGCAATGGAGAAGATACTGGAAATGTTGGGATTTCAGGGGGAAACAGGTGATGCCTTTTGTACAGCCAAAACAACGTTATCCTTGAGGAAAGGCATGCATCATGTACACCACTGAGAGAGCCCTACAGTGATTGTACAGTTCACTGCAAAAATCCCTCTTCACCTTCAGTAACGATCATGACATTGCACAGGATACTGTAATAGAGTTACTACAGCAGGTGGTAAATGAAGAGGTCTCTTCGCTCCACAGAGAATAACACGGAGAATAACAACAGGCAGTCTTCAATCTCCAAAGTTACTGTAAGTACAAGAACATAACTTGCGACACTATTTACAGTCACCGCATTAATAAAGCTCATATCAGATGTCAGATTCAGTTGTTTCTAATACAGATCAATTCTTATATTTTCTTGTGCCCATCATTCGGTAGATACTCCAGTTACACTCAGAAACTGAGTATCAGTTTTCAAGGAAAAAAGGAGACTCAGGTCACTAATTGCTCTCAGCTAGTCAGGCTCAAACAGGATCTTTTGTGTCAATCCAAGATGCTGCCAGTGGCCCGTGATGAAAGGGATGTAAATAAAGGCACCGGACACTTGTCTTTTTTTCACAGACAATGAACAATCTTAAATGAGGTACGTTTTTACAGCAACCTCAGATTTCAAGTCCAGAGGTGACAAAATATTACAAAGAGTGTTGCATGCACCAATTGACATGCTCTACTTAAATGTAAAACATTGTGGGCATGCATGTTCCCTTAAGTCTAGAACATAGTTTTCTTATCAAAAGGCCGCTTATTGAGGTAGTTACAGAAAAATTGGTTAGAGGATAAAAATATTCACTGGGAGATGAATCCGACTCTTTTCATTAAATAAGAGCCCCTCCCAGGTGATTACATCAGTAATGGTATGATGACATCCATGACATCTTCCTTTCTGATAATGAAAGGAGGAAACATGTGACTCATATTAACCAGAGGCTACAAAAATAAAGACGCTGCACAACGGAGAAGGCTCCATTAAGGGCCTCTCAGCAGAACAAAAATAGGTCTACACATGATACAAACACTGACAGAATAACGTAAATTGACAAATAAATAATAATACAAACGGCTGTGAAAGTACCACTAAAAGGTGCAGCAACTGCTAAGAACACTTACATCTTGACACAAAATACAATTGATATTTCTGGCTGACTATAAACCCCAAAACACGTAAGCAAAAATCTGACATCTATCTGGGATTGATATATCTTTGTTATTAGGTAACTACTTACAGTAGCTTCAAGTATACGGCTTAACTGGCTTGGATGCTGTAGAAGTTGCTCCTCTGTCCTATACACTAACAAGGTGCTGTGTGAATACTGAATATCTCATTCATACACAGCTTGTTGGCTTCTGCAGAATAACCACAATTCAATTCATTAGATGTATGTAGTCACACTGGATACACACAGTTCATACATTTTCTTGAAATGCCTTTAGATCTTCAAATGTTCATGTTGTTTTCTGTCCCCAGCGTGTGAACTGAATTAGTTAAAAATACAATATGATGAACCACGATGCGACAAGACACGCTATATTTTACTGTTCATGTGGAGAGTCTTGTAACAGCACATGCACATATTAAAAAACATAAATCATCCCGTCATCACAGGTCCCACACATTTACACTTCACCTTTTTTTGCTACAACAGATTAACAGCTTCACATTATTACATTTACACAAACAACACACACACACATAGTCACTAGAGATGTTAAAGACGTGCCGCACAAGCCCTGCAGCTAAAACAACTCCTGCTGTCAAAAAGTACTTCAAATACTCCCACTACCTGCAGCTCTTGGCAGGCTGAGTTGAATTTACGTGACCTGATCTTTTTGGGAAAACTGTTAAACATGATCAAGAATTAGAGCTTGACTTTATTAGCAGTTGCTGCTGTTTTTCATGACCAAATCAAATGACTTATCACTCTAATACAAATTTGACTTCGACTGATCACGTTTGTTTTTTATTTGATGTTTTGTCAGACTCCGTGTTGTTTTATCATGTTCAACTGTAACCTTCAAATCCCTTTATGAAGCTGCTTTTCTTGGCCGGATTTCTCAAGATTTTCATGATAAAATAACAGTAAACTTAAAATCAAGTATGCCGATTTATATGCTATTTTTGGCAGTGATGCTTTGTGTTGAGAATATGTCCAGATCTGCTACAATGAAACGGAGGCGTGGCTGTGAGAGATAAGGTCAAGACAATCCCATTAGACAGTGGTATGTGGGCCTTTTAATTTACTGTATTAGCTGTAGCCCTGAGTTGAATCTTTGAGGGTTTTTTGAAATGCAGCTCTTCTCACCTCTCAGTTATACCAAAGGATAGTAGTGGCATAGACGGCCAGTTAAGTTTAGTTAACATTTGCTTTGTGTCTAAGTGTTGCCCAACGTTAAATTATGTTGTTTGAAACTGTGAATCTCTTTGGATGGAACAGTAATGACCTGACATTTGTCTTTGACCACGGAGGAAGTCACATTTAAACTACAGCAAAGATGATGGAGCATCAAGTGTCCTGTTGGTTTGCAGTCAAAAATATCCAAAAACAAAATAAAGACAAATATTTACTATTTGTTTATGAACTCAATCAACATTTCTGAATAAGTGAGTATGAAGAGCATCTCCAACCACTGTGAATCTGGCCTGAGAAATGTTATTCTGTATATGTACAGTGTATTTACACACACATATAGCACACATATACTTCTGTTTACAATGTTGCTGCAAAAAAACACTCGTTTGTAAGCACAAAAGAAGACAGCTTTGCATACAAAGTGGAAGACGGTCTACACTCCACTACAGTGGCTGATGTCTGGGGGATTCTCCTGCTGGCTGTGATCTATAAATACTGTTCACATCCTCTGTCAGCGATGCACCGAGGAGTGATACAAGCTCGAAGAGACCTCCAAGAGAGTGCAACTGCGGGGAAGTCATGACTGTTCAGCCATAAAACGAGAACGTTATCAGTTTCAACACATGTGCAGTTAAAGTGTCTGCCAGTTTACTGTTATTGTAAGTTATGCCGTTAGTTTTAGTAAAAATCCTTTTTTTAAATGACACATTTGATATAATTAATACATTGTCTTGTGATAAAATGGTTTTATATAAGAATCTTAAAAATACTCATTATCTGATCATGTTAATTTACAATAGAGTCTAATCACTCAAATATAACAGAATATTTCTGTTTAACACATTTAAAGTGACAAAATATTGCTCAACACTTGTTAGAATCTTAGCTGATGTGCAGATCAGTCTATTACCTCATATATATTGCGTATACATATACATAATCACACGATTAGACGTTACTTTGCATACATTTCCATGTGTAATTATCCAAGGTAAGGGAAAAATTTCAATATATGTTAGTCAAAGTATCATAGATGTATTCAGTTATCCCAGTCGTTCATGCATAATGGGCTGAACTTGGCTGTGGACCTTGGTTTTAATATTGTGCTCATTAAATGGGGAGACACTTGGCACAGCATAATGTCCACGTAGACATTTACAAAATTGTGCTCGGTGAGTGGAACTCTTTCACGCGGGGTAAATACACACATAAATGTTTAATGGATGTGTTGAACATGAATAATATAGTGATTACTGTTATGTCACTGGCATGAATAGCCTGAATAGCTGAAGTAGAATAAGTGTAGATGTAATTTGTGATGAAAAAAATGGGATTTTCCTTCCACTGAGAGATAGCTGTAACAGACCTAACAACCCAATGCCCAAGGTTAATAATTTAAAAGATTAATTACAGCTCAAGCTAATCAGGTTTTGGATGAGAGATTTAAAAAGCTCAAATATATATATAAGCATATGCACCGCTTTAGAAGTACCAGTGGTACAATCGCTTGCACAGTAGTAATGGTTTGAATACATATCAGGGTTTATGACAACTGCATGACACAAGGGCGAAGAAAAGGGCAGGAAGCCTTGCCACTGACCCTGCCCACCTAGGCAACCATCTGTTCGAAAAACATTCCCTGGAAACTGCAGATCCATTAAGAGCGGTGAGTACTTAATCAGCCTCCCTAAAGCTCACCCAGTATAAACAATCGTATGTCCATTCAGTGCAAGTGTCTGCAATCCTCACTACTGTTAACATTACTAATCTATTAGCTATGATTTATAAAGTTTTCTCTAAATATTGTAGCTATGTTAGCCAATTTCTTTATGGTCAATATATAATACTGCAGAATGTGATCCAAATAAAATGTCAAATTAAAGATCAAAAGGTTTTGTGATGGCAGGATTACAAAGATTTACAGATTATCTCTACAGCGTCTTGAGTGCGCCACAGGAATAATTATCCATGTTTTATTGGTTAATCATAATCATTCAATTAACTGACGCATTTAAAATGAATCCTGTGAAGTTATAAGTTATAATAGCATTTGAATGATGCTACTCGCAAAAGTATTTGTTATAAAGTCAGAAAATCCTCATTAAATCTGCCAGTAAATAATTCTGTGTCGTTAATCTCTTTTTAAATGATGAATAGTGTCTTCCTACTATTTTCCATCCTACAATTCATTTGCCCTCCTCTTTTTAAACTTTTAACTTTCATGTCAAAAAATGTTACCAAGATGCACATCATAGGAAATGAAATCATCCATTAAGGCTCTAATGTCTTGTATAGAAAAAGTTTTCGACTTTGTTCTTCAATGAAGAGACTGTGAGTTGTCTCAGTTAGCTGAATACAGTCGTAGTGTTACCGAAACAGCATCTAGTGGCCATTTTGAAAAACTGCAGCTCAATGCACTTCTGCATTGGCTTCAGCATTGAACCGAGGTGATTGTTGGTTGCTGAAACATCGGAGTGCCTAATGATATTGTTAAAGGCCTCAAGGAAGTTATATTTGATATGTAACGTTGTCTTTTCTGAGCTCAAAATGGGTGGTGGGAGACACAAAAATGTGATTTCTTTGCGGGAATCTCTTACCTGGCCAGACTGTTCTGTATTGTTCAAGATGTGGCTAATTTAAGTCCCCTGTTAGGGTTTAAATCCTTAGATACAGTGTAAATACCTTCAACACTAAAAAGGTATTTTGTGCATCTCATTATATTCTGTGTAACTTTCTGCTGGTTCACTGGTACAATGCACAATTGTCAGTTCCACCTGAAGCTGAAACCAAACTCTTTAATCTGTTTATCTAGTGCAGTATGCTTCATGTACTGTCCACAGTGTGACATGCACTGTCTCTTTGCACAGGGTACAAGGTCCTTTTGTCCTTGTGTGTTGTGTTTGTTGCAGAGACATGCTGACTACCATGTTAGAGTGCCCACTGACAATGTCACCAAGAGAAATTCCTGATGATTTACTCACATAACTCACATGCTCACTTTGTCTACAGTGTGAACATTTCATGGCCTTTACTTGCAAAAATGACGTCTTTATTAGTATCGCTTTTTAAAGGAGAATATGTTTAGAAGAAGTATAGATGTTAGGTTATATTTGTTCCATCATACAGGTTTCTGACACTGTGCAGGTGATACAGAAAGATTTAGGTAAAAGTAAATATAAAGAAAACAATGATTATCAACAGAGTATAGTGACTGCATAATGATAAACCTATATAACATTTTACATCATTATCTGGACTGCAGTCATCTGGAGTTAATGTCTGAGAATTATTCATCTGGGTTTTGTTGGCTATGATATAACATACAATATACAGCAGAGGTTGTGAATAGCATGTTAATGAAGGTATTCTGCTCTTGCTTTCGTTCTGAATGCTAAAAAACAAGCATTTTATAGAGATCCTATAAAGTGAAAATGAAGACACACCATTGCTGTGCTTATTTCTAGCATTAGTTGTACAGCCAAAGCTTAATATATTGCAGTTCAGTGATGTGTTTGTAATCTGTTTCCCAGATGATCCCAAACATGTCAAACTACACTGGGTGCATATATACACACCTTGGGAAAAAGCTATTATCATAAATATGATTAGGGAGAGTAATTATGTGAGTTGAGCAATCAGGGAACTTCTGCCCCGCAGTAATTACAGATTTTGTGGATGAAACAATATTTTATAGGCTGATTTTCAGACCTCTGTGAAAAAGGGAGCAATTTCCATTCAGAAACACTGCAGCACTGTTCACAGACCAACAACAGCAGCTCCCACACTGTGTGTTCAGGTGGAGCAGTAGTAGTATAAAGGGTAGTCGGCCAGCTAGTGGGAGGATGCTGATTCAAACCTGCAGTCTGACTGAGGTTAATCTGAAACCCTCGTACCTCCCTCGACAACTACAAGCAACTCTTTCACACACTTTATCTGCTGGTGGAGGTGCCCAGCGACAAAAAGGAAGAGCACTGTTTACCCTGGGCACTGCCGAGGTGTGAGGCCATGTAAATGTAGCAGTGCATTATGTGCTCAGTGAATCTTCCCTGGGTAAATACATTCACGGCTGAATGATCAGTCTCCCTATGTTCTGAATATTTAATGGCTCTCAATTAGTAAACTACAGTTCGAAAAGACTTCTCCATTACCTTAAAAGCTGTGCCGTCATTGATTGCACAGCTTGCAACACACAACGCTCTCGCCATTTTACTGTTGTTCCAATTCTCGCTTTTCCATAGCCAACCTTTTAATTAAATTTATGTCGTCATTGCAGATAGTGGCTTTTCAATGTCAAATGAGTGGCTCAAAGCAAGGGCAGGCAGCCACTTGTGGGCCCGGGCAACCTACAGACAGAAGAAGGGGAAATGGAATTCCCTTCGCATAAAAGACTTCGTGATATCAAATCTGATCTGAGTTATCTCTTTATTGTAGTCTGTCTGGCTTTGCTCCAAATCACTGCCAGCTGTGCTTTCGCATTGTGAAGACCATTTGCCAAAACAAAACCTCCATTCTTAACAGCTATGCACTGTAGTTACTATAGCAAGTGTGAGCATAATGCTCCAATGAATCTTTTAGATGGTCCGAGTACAACATTGTACTATTGATGGTGGTTTTCTATTAATTAAAGATGAAATGCAATACATCAAACAAACCTGAAAGAGATGAGAGAATGTCATTTAAGACTCAAAATGAATCAATCTCCCATCTTATTAATGGGATTTTATCTGCCATAGATTTCGTAGAAATGGTGTTGTAATCTACATTTTTATAGTTTTAAATATGCCATTCATCACAGCCCCTTTCTCCATTTCAGGCTCCTCTTTTGTGTGCATATTTTAAACCTCGCCTCCCTGACTCCTCAGCCTCGTCTCTTGGCTCAAACACAAATGACTTACAGTAAGTGAAATCAGGTGCAATTTAGTCTCACAGGTGCCCAGGAGATGTGGCATGGTGTTTAAAGATGTCGTTTACTCCCAAGTTTAAGACAGTGTGCCATGTACGGACAACTGGGGATGTGTTGTGTACTGTATATGGTTGAAAATCATGAGGATTAATAATCATAATCATGAGGATAATTAGCTGTTTACTACAATTATTAGAGGATGGTGGTGAAATTGTGAATTGATGTACAAAGGACAAAAAAACTGACAGTTTGACAGTTAATTCTGTGCCCAAAATCAGAAGCAACAATATGCAAAAGGAAAGACAGCTGAAGATATAAACAGAGCATACAGCTTGTCTGTGTATCCCAGATTTTGTGGAACATTTAAACCCTAACCATAATGTAGAATATCTGTACTACATCTACAGCTCAGTGTTCAGTCAGATTTGGGGATCAGGAAAAGAAGCGCACACCGACTGGAGCTCTCCAGGGTCCTGAACTAGTTTGCCAGGTTGCGTTTAGATGTAACAACTCCTTTCATTGCAATAAGAACACAACACAAGCCAACCCACCCACCAACCAAACAAGACTCACCCTCCACCTCATCCTCAGGCAGGTTAACAGGGGTCCGGTAGGAGAGGACATCTGGAATAGTGCAAAGTCCCTTGTACATGAACCTGGTGGTCACAGCACGCACTGGCATTTCTGCGAGGGAAAACCAACAACTGTGTCGCGATCTTCATATAGTCTAGCTCTCCGGAGTTTTAAGACAGACCCTTCGCTACCGTCCTTGATATCTTTAAACAAAATCTCAAGCAAATGAAACAGGGAAAAGCCCCTCCGCAAACTTCAACCCTCGTCGTGTTCTTGATATTTTCGATAACGCACTGGGCTGCGCGTTTGACCAAGAATGCAGCTCGTAAATCGCCTTTGGTTTCAACGCATAGCCTGTGGCAGCCTACTGTAAGCAAGAGATGAAGCAAAGAGACAATGACATTTCATAAAAAAAATGAAAAACTTTTACTTTTACATAGTCTGTCTGGAATGTTTTAGACATTTATAACGTCTTAAATGACCATTCAGATATTGATTAGCTCATATTAAAATCTTTGCCACTCTTCTATCCACCTACAGCTCCTGCATTTCAGCATAAAAAAAACAAACAGAAAAATTATAAATTAAATAAATAAATATTTGCACTAAATCGACCTTTTCGCTGTTGATTTTACCGATTCCTACAACGCGTCTTGTTCTTTCAAACTGTCTATTCCCGACATGGTCTGCCTCACTTTTCTTCCTCGTGTCGGCATCTTCTTAAAAAAAAAACCGAATCGATGACAGAAGATGTTTAAAAAAACAAAAAACCAGCAGCACTGACGAGCTGATCCTATCCAGTAAACGAGGTACAAACAAAATCTTGTAACATTTCTTTTTTCCTGGAGAGCAGCTTCAAGGGAATCCTGGGTGACCCCCCCTCCCCTCTTCTTCTCATCTGATACAGACACGCTGTATGAGGCAGTGATCCTCTCTCTCCAGCTGTCTGCTCCAGTCTCATTTGGGCTCCCACAAAGCTGCACACACACACACACACACACACACACACACACACACACACACACACACAGCTGCCTCTGTCACAGCGGAGTCTGTTGGCCGTTTCCAAGCTGTCCGCCTGTAATGTGATTATCTTCATTTTCTGCAGCTCTAACAATCTGTGCGTTAAATGTTAATACAACCCAAAATACATTTGGGAAATCAGGAAGGCTTACATGTTTAATAGATCAAGAAAGTGAGCAACAAGTGGGGCTCCTGGGCTCTGTTACTTATTTCTTTTACATTTTGGCTCCGAGTTTGCTTCGCGTTTCAGGTCAGACATTTGCAGGCTGAGGTCTAAATGGAAATTTAAGGACTCCTTCTGAAAAATTAGATTAGGCCTCAGGCTACTTGGTACTTGGCATATTCCAGGCATCCAATAAACAGTTCGTAATCAAACATGAATTCAGAGAAATTTAGTTTTGAGAGGCTTATTTGTCAAAGAGAACCACCATCAAAGACAAGGTCAACAGTAACCAAATCAATTAACTAAGTCAAAGAAATAGTTTTGGGAAATACACTTATTTGCTTTCTTGCCAAGAGTTAGATGAGAAGATTGACACCACTCTAATATCTGTATGATAAATACGAAGCTACAACCCGCAGCCAGTTAGCATAGCTTAGCATAGACTGAAAGCAGGGGGAAACAGCTAGCATGGCTCTGTCCAAAGGTAACAAAATATCCCTACCAGCACCTTTAAAGCATACTAACTGCCTCTGGAGTCTCTGCTGGTTTCCCGACAACCTCATGGTAACACCAAGACTCCAGGAAGTCACTGCTCCCGGCCAAGAAATAGTCCAACACATAACCCTCCGTAAAACTCCAACTTGTCATGTTTACACTTTGGTTTTTGTACAGATTAAACAAACAAGACATAAGGCAATAATTAGTGAGCTTTAGAAGTGCAGGTAAGTGGATTTCGTTACCTTTGGACAAAGCTAGGCTAGCTGTTTCCAGTCTTTATGTTAAGCTAAGCTAACCAGCTGCTGGCTTTAGCTTCATATTTACCATACAGACATGAGAGTGGTATCAATCTTTTCATCTATCTCTCGATAAGAAAGCGAATAAGTGGGTTTCCCAAAATGTCTAAGTACTCCTTTAAAAGACTGTGTTGGAGCTTATCAGTGTACAAAGTGACCTTCACTATTAACAGTAAGTTGACTGCAGCAACAACTCTAAGCAAAGTACTTTGTCACTCAATGATTAATGCAGGTTGAGCAAATGTGAACATATTTCCCATGTGAAGATATTTTTTCTAGGAATCTAGTGAAGGCCAAGGATTTATGGGAGATACAACCCGTCTTCTATCTTTTAAAAAACTGACAGTGGATTACAGGGGAAATCTGAATTTGCTCATGAAGAAAATCCAGTTCCTGATAATGAGCAAACCCACAGAGAGGGTTACAGACAGCAGTGCACTTATTTATATATTTAAACCCGAAACAAAGCAGCACACACCCTCATTTCTTGTTCAGATCCAGCTGTATGAATCACTGAAATGTGATGAATGTTCAGTGCGATGCATCCCAAAA
>NTHP01000049.1:1171590-1283764 GCA_003416845.1 Oplegnathus fasciatus | reverse complement strand
AAAAAAAAAAAGGCATTTGCAAATGTTTAATGAGGTTTGAAAATGCATTAAATATGTTTGTTAGGCCTTAAGGATACACACAGTGTGTTTTGTTGAGAAACGCTCAATGTCAACAAAACTGTCTTTGTTTACAATAAAAACTCCACAGGGTACCTTTAAGTCTGTCGCTTCTTCATTTTCACAGAACGAACATCCTCTGGCTGGATTTCATAATGAAGCAGCAGATGCTCTCATCCCATTTGAAGGGTTGCTAGAACCCAGGAAGCCGAGATAACTGCCTTCCTCCTGTCAGGATGTCCAATAAAAAAGAGACAATTGCAGGGGTGTCACTCAGTTAGAAGAGTTTGTTAAGACGTCTCTCCAGGATGATGAGTTTGATTAGGAAACAAACGAATGATTACCCAAATACCTCCATTATGCACTGACAGATCTGTCCTGAGGATCAATTATCAAGTCTGTTACACATTTCAGAAAAGGCAGTGTCAGTATGAACATCATAGGAAGGTTGGGGACTGATTTAAGCCCCCGCCCAGCCTCCTGTTTCAGTACATACCCTTAATAAACCATTAATCCCCTTCCCCGCCACACAAGATGGACTAAAAGTAATTTTTTAGTATGTGATAATGTTGCATACAAATCTGCACAACTGCACGTTCCAGTAAATAGAAAAATTGAAAGCTGTAATTGAAATTTTTATTTTCTTTGATGTAAGCACTTTGGAAAACTTCCCTCTTGCTGCTCATTCCCACCAACAGGATGATCTGATGATGTAATTTTCTGACATTGGCAGTTTTGCAATTTTTTCATGTTCCCCTTTTTTTATTTTTCCATCTCTGGGACCAAAACATATTAGCTAATGTTGTGTTTCTCAAGAAATGCAAGCTAACACTAAATGTGTGGTCAGCAGACTGGTCTCCACTGCCTGATTTCATATCAAGCTCTCTGCTACCGTATACATAATGGTGAAAAGTGAACATATACAAAACATGCTCATTTAACATTGCCAAGACTTATTTCTTAGGAAAGTCAGTATGTCATAGGTCTACAGCTTTTTTTTTTACATTTCCTTACAGGTTACTAAAATCTTTCCTGCAGAAACAGTGAGCTTTGTGTTGCCCCCAAAGTCCAGCACCAAATAAGTCAAAAGTTAGTGGGGGTGTCTGTATCTTTTGCTAGTGTATAACTGCAACTATCTCAAAAAGCACAACTCACGGGCAGAGGTTGAATAAAAGCAAAGTTTACTAAGTGGATAGTCACAACCTTGTTCATTAATGTAACAGGCAGGCAGGCAGAAAAGACAAAGAAGCTCAAAGGGTCCTAAGGTGGCAGACAAAAACACAAAAGGCAGGCACGCGTCAATACTAAGGCAGACATGCAGGCACGATACAAAACAAGGCTGGAGCACTAAAAGGGCCAAAGGGCAGGCACGGTATTTATACTAGGGGAGCTAATGAGGGGGAATGAGGAGCAGGTGTGCAGATGGGTGTGGCGATCAGGTGAGCAGGGAACACACTGCAGACAACTGCTAGAGAAGGAGGGAACAGCAGGTTTAGAAACAACAGAAAGGATTAGTGGCTGGCAGAAACAAGAAAACTGCAGAAAAACTATAAGTTGGCTGTCATCATGACAATAGCAGTGGGTAAATTAAAAAAAAAAGGTTTGTCATAGCATCAAATAAATGCCTTGAAGGTGTGGACAAACAAGAAGACTTACAAAGTCTTGATGACACCCACACCAACAGTTTTAAATGGATGTGATCAAAGATATAGTAATTATATAAATCATCTGAGTTATACCTTTTTCATCGTGTGTTTTGTGTATGTATTGAATACTATGCATTTTGTTTTTGTATGAGGCCCTTCGGAGACACATTATCGTGTTGGAGAGATGTGCTGTGTGTTTCCATGACCTTGCGAACTGTGTTTTTCTGGAGCATTCAAGCTCATCGTGGGGTCTCTATTGGCAAACTGGTCCCAGGTGAGCTTCCCAAGTGACCCACCTCACCAGGACTGGCTGGCTCATCGCTTGCAGGGAGAAGAGGTGTTGGTCGACTGCACCGTGGCTCCAGAAACTGGGTACGTTGAACATCACCTCTCTGGGGAGTAAGGAGATGTGCAGGAAGTCCAGTGTTACCAACTAGATATAGTTGAGCTCATTTCTACACATGAGGTCCTGAGCTGGAACAAAGCTGCTGGAAAGGGATGGAAGTCAGGGTTAAAGGATTACTGTTAGCAGAGCTGCATGGATGCGAGGATACTAATGAGTTGTGAAGTCGATTGTAAAACATTTTGTTCCCTCCGACATGTTTGTGTTTTAAAATATCAGACAAATTGCAAAAAACACTTGCTGTGTCCTAATTTTATGCTACATACTAATTGCATATACTTATCTTTAGAGTATACTGTTCTTACAGTTAGTATACAAAAAACATCAAACTGAAACTTGTTTTTTGAGGTGTTCCTGGAGCTGTTTCACTGTTTTTTCCAACTGTGAGCAGCTCCCCCACTTTCTTTGTGCATTGTGGAAGAATAGCGTACGTTTTTTAGTATGCAGAATTAGCGTGCCGTGTGGACTTGAGACACATACTGACATCAGTCATTTGTAGTAGAAAAAGCACAGGTGTTACTATAGTAACATTAAGGATTGCTCAGTTTTATTCAAGTGTCCCATTAAGTCATGACAGTGTGACAGTGAACTAACATGAACAATACCAGGGCCCTGAAACTGAAGCAGCTAAATGGAATTAAACCATCATTCATTTTATCATTTGCACCTGTGCTTTTCTCACTGCTAAAAAATGCCTACAGAGAGAAGTTATTGGTCTGTACTTTTCTGTTTAAACTTTTAAAGGCTCGGCACATCCACACAGGTGGTTTCAATTATATTTGCTAATTAGGCATCTTGTCGTGCATATGTACAGTACAAAGTACAAACAAAGTACGAACAAAGTATAGCTGTTTAATCAATTATTCTAGAAAAGTCAACATGCATACACAGTTGATTTTTTTTAGTGTGCTGCTGAAGGACACCACTAAGCACACATGAAATAAAGGAGCTGCTCTCAGCTGCAAAATATCTAAACAAATTGGGCAGACAAAGAAAATTGGCAGTGAGACAACTCTGTGACACAAAATCATTGGAAACACATTTTGGTTATTGGATGTGGCATTCCAAGGTTGCAGTTTGACGTAAATTGGCGGGGGCATTGCATCATTTCCTGTTCAAAACAGTCCATTGATCTTTTGTATACCTACTGCAAAAATATATATATGAAACTACAATTAATATGCATAGAATTAGTACACAGCTTATATTTGAACAACACCTCCCTGACTCTGGGGCGATTCACAGCGGTGACTTTTTAAAGTTGAAGGTGTAGTCTGTAATCTAATCCAACACACTTTTTGTCAAATTCAGCGAATATCTCCTCACGGTCCCCGAGCTGTCCGTTCTGTGTGTGCGCTGAAAAAAAGTCTGGTGTTCATACACAGCCCTGGCTCTGTAAATGGGAAACAAAGTGGCTCGGATCGAGCCACCAACCCCTTCTCATTCCCAGGTCATCAAATACCGATGCTTTGTCACAACTTGTGCTCATGCACAGGACAACACTAATGTTGTGCGTTACTCGCGCGAGTTTGAAGGAGCACTGAAGGGAGGAGTATTGTTTGGCTGTTGAGTTCAAATGTCAACAGGCTTTCTCCAGGATTGCAGACTACACCTTTAAGGGAATTTGGAGCACTGGAGCAAATCTTTGTCAAAGCTTCAACCTCCTTCAACCTGAGAAGCTTTAATCAGCCAAAATAATTTAGAACACCTGTGTAATTGAACCAGTCGTGGACAGTGGCTGACATGGTTAAACTTGAATTTGGCTGTAAGTGGGGAAAATCACATTTTATAACATCAAACACTTCTTCTGTTGACATCAAGTTAAAACATTTCTGACTCAGCGTATTAAATCTCCTCACCCGCCTGTTTTGAACAACTAAAAGAACCAAAGACAGCTGTAGGATATGTTCAATTAACTGGCTTTTAATGTCCATGTTTGATGTTCATCTTTGAATTATTGCCTTTAAATGATCATCTGTAAATGACCGTCTTCTCAGAAATGAGTCATAAAACATTAAATAGCCTTTTACATCGCAAGGATCCCTCTGGCTATTAGCACCACGGTTTGCTTAGCTGTTTGGCCAGACAAGGACATTCCCCATATTTAATTTTGTCTCTTATCATAGTCAGCAATCATGTCCCCTTGCTGCAGATCTCGTCAAAGACAAAAGAGCATAACTCTCTTTGAAGGACGCTGACTTAACAATTAACAAATAACCATCAACAAACAAAACCCATCTGCTGGAAAAGATCTTATCTAGGAAACCAGGATGTTCAAATTAATATACAGAGATCTCTATATGAAAAGGATGATAGTAATAATAATGTTGTTGTTGGAATATCATCAACAACCCTCTTGTTTTTGTCTCAACACTAAAAAAACAGCCAAAGCCATTCGATAATTGTTTGGAGATTGTGGTCTTTGGACTGTGAGGATTTCACAGTCGCATGCCTGAGCCCTCCTCCTCTTTTATTTTTCCCCGAATCTCTGACTGCTGTTAACAGAAACACCTGTGCCTCCTCTGCCCTCAGGCATGTTTCTGATGGGTTCTCTCAAAATATGTCTGAGGAAGAGAAACTCTAAGAGCAAGAGAGAGAAAGCTGTGTCATGACTTTGGAGTTACGGATGACCTTTCAAATGAACTGTTGTCATTAATTTTCTTTAACTAGCCGTGTAATTGCATACTTTGGGTTTCTTTTTATCTTGCTTTCCTAAAGCTGCCTTTCTGCTTCAACATCCCCTGTCTTTGTCAAAGAGATTTAATTGGAAAATGAAACATTGTTTAGATTCAAACACTGGATTCTCCACAAAGACGTTATTGTGCGTTAGCGTTTGATTAACCTTTTCTTTCTGTTTTAGCTGAGCTTGTTCTCCTTCAACTGTAGCTGTTTTCAATCTCTTCCCAATCTTCTGTACTCTCTTGCCCTTCAAGCAAGACCGATTCATTTTTCCATCCTCTTAACTGTGCTATCATCTCTCTCTTCATCAGCGATTTCTGTCCCCTCTATCTGGCCCTCGAAATCTCCCAGTTTCTTTTCTCCAACAAACTGTGCCCCTTTCCTTTCCTTCAGCTTGACCAAACCAACTGAGAACCAGTTAGGAGTGGAGTCCAAAATGCCAACCAGATTCTTAAAGGAATAGTTCGACATTTTGGAATACCACTCAAGCCTGTACACTAAATATGTAGCTATAGACGGATAGCTTAGCATAAAGGCTGTAAACAGGGGGAAACAGCTAGCCTGGGTCTGTCCAAAGATAAAAAAATCAGCTCCTCTAAAGCTCACAAATTAACATGTTATATCTTGTTTGTTTAATCTGTAGAAAAACTGAAACTGTTGCCAAGACAGTGTGGATTAAACAAAACGATATATAATGTGTTTATTAGTGAGATTTACAGGTGGTGGTAGGCGGATTTTGTACGTTTTGCACAAGTCTGCAAAAATTTACGATTTTAATCACATTTCTTTCCCCTGCAAAACAAAAATAATAAAATACCTGCACAACTTTTACATTTTAAAAGTATTGGTTATCCCACACGGCTATGGACTGTTAGTAGCTGATGCTTCAACTAAACTTTTAAGCAGAAAACGGCAGGGACGGACTGAACAAATTAGAGTCCACACACCGCTCAGTCTATTCCCACGACTTCACTTCTCGCGACCACAGATGATGCCTCGTCAACGAACCCCAACTGAGAAGTCAGATTAGCGTTTTTTCACTTTCTATCTCTCGCTGATGCAACTGTTAAATTCACCAGGAGACCACCAGACCTGAAAATGGGAGACACCCTGTAAACTGCGGCAGGTACTTGTATAATGTAACTATTCCATTCACTATTCCATTCAACTTTTTTGTTTTTACGAATTAATTTGATACATATCACCAAGCTCTACTTTGGACAGAGCCAAGGTAGCTGTTTCTGGGCTTAATGCTAAGCAAATCGCCTGCTGGCTTCACTTTCATATGCTAAATAGAGATATGAAAGTGGTATAGATTTTCTTGTCTAACTCTCAGCAAGAAAATGTAAAACTATTCTTTTAAGGCTGTTGATTGATTGTATCAGAACCAGCACAGAAGGAGGCCTAATATGCTAAACGTAGATCACTAGAAACTTGAAACTTGAGTCACACTGAAAAATGCTGTTTGACTTCAAATAGCGAAAAAGCTGGTTAGGCACTTTCTCTAACATCTTGGAGAAAAACAGGAGTCAAGAGATGGGCGCAGACCGCTTTTAGGCGAGACGAGAGCATGTTTAAAATCAGACAGAACAGAGCCAGAGGTGAAAGGACTATTTATGAGAGACAAGAAAACCTCTGCAGACCTAAATTTGTGTCCTCTCTGAGCAGTTTTGTGGTGACAGTGTCTGAGGGAAAGAGAGAAGAATTCATGTGAGAGGTTATTTCATGTGAGAAATGATTTCTTCTGATACAGGAACAAATGCGTTCATATCAGTCTCTGAATCACAGATATTTCAGACAGACAGTATTCATGCAGACAGGATTGGGTGATCATGAGTACTATCAATTTTCTTTGTCCAAAATTAAAGGAATCTGTCTCAGTCCTCAGTGGAATTGCAGAGAATGTGATGATGTTATGAAAAAATGATATGTAGTCAGAACAAACAGCATATTTACTGGGCTATCAATTTCCTTTATGCAATATTTCCTATACTCTTTCCTACAGTCCAGCCCCTCAGCAGGACTGACCCATAAAGTGGCGTGTTGACCTACATTCGTAGCTCCGCCATGTAAGCACTCAATTGTGTGTTTGGAGAATTAGGTCACGAAAATACTTCTGTCTTGCCCAGGAAAGATCAGAGGATGATCCATCTGAGCAGAATAAAAAGTTACATAATTTTGACTCTGATCCCAGGGCAACAGAAGTAAAAGGCAATATCATATTTGCTGCATTAAACATTTCAGCTACCATTAAAACCGCAAGCAAGCCACTGAAAGCATTTGCAAAACCATTAGATACACAAAAAATGTGCAAATTGGAGAACCATTGATAAGAAAAAGATGATTATTTTTTACAAATCCTGACCTAATAAAACATGAAAGTTTTCTTTCAAGTCTACTGCAGAAACCCCTGGCTACGATACAAAAAGACAATATTAAGGATGACAGTATTTAAATATTTATTTGTCTGATAAGCTATTGATTATGAAAATTTGAAAGGTAATATTGCTTAATAAAAAAAAGATGAGGAGGTTAACACATCAATAATCTGCAGGGTTATTTCCCATGTGTGATGTCCTGAAGTCAGAATCCTATTGGACTGATTCATGTATTCCTTGTATCTAAGTCACCCTCTAATAGACACCCAATTTCATGGAAATTAAAAGGATTGCTGTCTTTTGAAATGTAAATTGGGTATGCAGATTTGGGATGAATCAAAATCTGCCTCCCTAGTTGACACAGAGTGAAATAAGCTTTTCATGACCCATTACGTCTGTGCCAGTTGTCAACTCCAGACTCATTAAGGATCGGACACTACTCCAGGACAATTTTATCGGAGAGGAAGCGGCATCATAATCACTGCTTACCAAAACAAGTCATAGGCTTCAAAATGTTCGTCTTTGGTCACAGTTGACAGCTACTGTCTGAAAAGGAATCATTTTCACACATCTCCTCGTTGAGGTAGCTGTAAACTCAACATTATCCCCTAATAAGATAATAAATTCTACACTTCATCATAATCTTGGTACGCCTGAAAGTTTCTGTCATGTACACAAGTCTCTCCCCACAAAATCTGCTCCATGTTGTCATAAATTGTCAAGCTTCCTCGTATCAACCAAAGATTCTTAAGAACAACACATAAAATCTACTTAATTGATGCTACGCTTCTGTCTCAGTGCGTATCCTCTCGATAATGAGTTGTGAGCTTCAGTTGAAAACCAAGTTGGGAAAATTCACAACTTCCCCTAACTTGTGCAGACAAACAATAGTTTCATTTCAGAGATAATTTGATTATGTTGTGACAGGCGTACGTGCCAAAGACAAAATCTTTATCAAGTGAATGATTTTTGGTTGTTTGAGATCTGGTTTCAAGATTGTTCTTGTGAATGTAAACAGGGGTGTTATTCATGCATGTGTTAATGTACCTGCATATAAAATAAATATACAAACACAAGGTCATTGTCAATTGGTTTATTCCTCTGTGCAGGTAAACAGTAACTCTTTTCCAGTTACTTAACTTTTTATGTATTTATAGATTCCTAATGAATACCCTGTCATTAATTTCATAGGGTGTATTGTACATCCGGCAACAGTAACAGTGATTGCCATCTGTGTGACACTTGATATTCCACTCATGCCCGCCTGCTTCCTTCCAGTGAGCGGACAGTCAGCTCACAGCAAAATGATTTCCAAACTAGACAATTCCACGCGCTCGTCTGCATTAATCTATCAGCGGGGAGATCTCTAAAAGATCCACATCAGTCTGTCTCAGCTTGACTGGGACAGTGAAGCTTCTGAGTTTTCCAACTGCATCCTCATGTGATGTTTTTGAAAAACAAACAAAAACCAGTTTCATGAATTAATCACATTTGCATTATAGCAGATTTTGAGCGCTTTGGGCTAAAAGCTATAGCATGAATTTTACAATGTTTAAAAGAGAAAGATTTAAAGATTGATCACCAGCTGTACTGACCTTGGCCTTGAGTTAGGGAGTCCAAGTGGTCTGGAAACAACCCAGAGACGCTCTCTATGGATTCACATGCCATAGCAATAAATTAATCATCATTCCTCTTTATGTCAAAACAGGAGTTGGGATGTCAAAAAAGCTCAGCGTAGCACTCAGGGTATTCTGAAAATGGGTCAGGTAACATCTCTCCCTTTACTAATGAAGTCCCTGTGCACTGGGCCTTACACCTGCACAGTTTCAATTACCACAGTGAAACAGGACGGGAAATCCCGACAGCGCTGGTCCAGCCAGTGGACGCGCAGGCAAAGCAGATGTAGCAGTGTAATGTTACTCTACATTACGGACAGTGAGTGAAATGTATCAGCTTTGTTTGAGCTGAGTGCGCAGGCTGAACACTTATTTATATGAAGATTGCTTTAGGAAGTTTCTATTTAATTTATTGCAAGGCAATTTATGCATTTATGTATTTATGCATGGTTTTCTGTGTTCAAACCAAGAGTTTATTTGCTTATTTGCTTATAAATATCTTTGCCACAGTCAGGCCCACTTTGGATTGAAATTCTGCTCTCGTACGTTTTGTGTCTTTTACACTCATTGTGAGTAGACATGCATTCCTCTGCTGTACTTTATTGGTTCAACCACTAAATAAACAGTATTTTTTCGTCTGTCACGTTTCTACGCCAAGTGTTAATGCTACAGGACTTTTCCCCCCTTTTGTTCATTTAATCTCATGCTCTTGGGAGAAAAGATCAAAGCAGTTTTGCAGAGGCACATGTGTGTTGACGTCACTGGGAAATGTCTTGCACAGAGGAGCAGCGTTGACAAGATGTCAGTTTGATCATTTTTAATGGAGTGACACATGTATACTGAACAATATTCAGAGATTCATCTTGAATCTATGAAGCTCTTGAGGAGGTATCGAATGATTAATTTGTACAGCGTTTCCTGCATGTGTAATAAGCTTTCTCTGAAACGCAGAGTTTGTTCAGCGAATTCAATATTATTGAGTTCAGTGTTTATTCAGCTCCTCCCTGACGTTTCATCTGCTTATTGTCCCTGCTCTCCTGTGGGTCTGTTATCTCTGGAACATGCCTCCGGACGAGGACTGTTCCTGATAGGACACCGGCCATCGGTACCCACAGGGGGGGGGATCAGATGCTTTGCCAGAATCCGTGGTCAGCGAAGATTATCTGGTTGTGTTTGAGCTTCACAGACTCAGTCATATAACTCTCCGGATTGACTCACACTCTGATCTGTCCTCTCAAAAGCAGCAAAATCAGGTCTGATTGATACTGAGATTTATATCTGAGAGGCAGGTTTACAGTGTGGCAAGGTGGATGTGCAGAAATGAAGGGATAATAATCTACCTTTTTTTTTTGGGATACAGCTTACATGTACTTTACAGCTGACATTGTCACTCCAGTGAGAGATTTACCCAAATGTTGCTTTTGTAAAATTTTCAATGCATATCAATAAGGGTGCACATTAATACATACTTTTTCTCTGGACTGTGCTTGTTGCTGCAGGGTCCAAGGTTGCAGCGTCAATCATCAGGAGCTAGTAGGATTTTATAATCATTAAATATGCATTAAGTAAATATTTCATTATCAGAAGAATCTGGTAGAACCCTATTTGGTCCAGCAGGTGATAATAACAGTGTTTTTATTTCAGGGGAACTGTGTGAAGAAAGAGATTACGGTGTCCTGGCGGCTCGCTGGGCTGAAGTACAAACCGTGAAACCGTAACGTGGGTTTGAATCTGGTCCAGGTTCGCCCTATCAGTTTCGGTTTTCAACCTCTTTTCTCCCAGTGTTTCCTGTCTGTCTCCACTTTTAGTTCTCAAATACTGGAAAAAAGCAAAAGGGAAAAAAAGTAAACAAATAATAAAGAAATAAACGTATACAGCAAAAATGTCAAATGTGGTAGTGAGATTAAAATGCAAAGTTTGAATTGCATAAAAGATGTATTTGGTGTGTAATGTTCATTTCCTGTCTTTGTAGAATAACTAAAGATGTCGTTATACCGTCCAGCTCCTTGCCAGGCTGTGCCAGTGCTGCTATTTTTTTTTCTAATCATGCCAGATCTCATTGCATCGTCATTGAATTAAGTGCCAATTTCAGGCCATGAGAATGTTATGTGGGTGAGAAACCTCTCCTAATCCAAGCATGAAATTCTATGAATAACAATGGTGAAACTCCATTGGATAAGCCATTACATCTGTCTCTCTGTCTCTAATTTTCTCTTTATTTTCATTTTTGGTTGTCATGCCTTTTCTCCATCAGCCTCCCATCTGCCCTCATACATTTTCTTCCCTTATCTCCATATTTATCATATCTTTAACTTAAAAATGTAAATCCCTAAACTGTTCACTCAGTTACATACCTTATTCGCCACTCAGGAATGCAAACAATGTGTGGTTTTTATTATGCAACCTGCAGGTGATTACATTCTCCTCATACTGCCCTGCCAATTAAGACGAGACATTGTTCTATCGAAGTCGGAAGATTTATGTGCAGACAGCAGCTGTCTGATTTAGATATATCAGGGCTATTAAAACACTTCTCATGAACAGCCTGGTCTTTCAACGCAATTGCCATATTAATCTCCTCTATGCACATGAGCTCAGACATCACAGAGAGAGGTCTGTTTACAGGAGTAGCTGCTCTTGTAATCTTGGAGAATGTGTGCTGCAATCATGTAGATTGCACATGTGTAGCAGGATTCATTTTGTATTGTGTTTTTCTGCTTGAGGTCAATGTCTTCATTTCTGAAAGTGATATGAAACAAAGAGATTGAAGGTTCAAGAGAGTCTGTCTCCCAAAAAAAAGCTTCTTTTGTCTGTCATTTTTGAAGCAATATAAAACCAGAGTCCGTGTGGTGCAGCTCATTCTGAGGCTTCAGATAACTATCTTCGCTCCAAAGTCAAGGGCTTTAGACTCATGAATGATAAGACCATCGAAGATAAAGCAATCTAAAATGAAATAATAAAATGCTGTCATCGACATGTGAAATTGTCAGAAAATACATGCATAAATTCTCTTTTAATTCATTTTCAGCGAGGCTGTAAAGCAGATGACGTCTGTCTTTTTCAGATTTTCATTTGTTTTGATAGAAAGTTCAAAACCGCCAGAGTTTTTTTCTGAATAGATGGATTCATCAAATGCATTCTTAAATTAGTTGTGGAAAAATTAGTGACTAACTGTAAGGCATCATTAGAGGATTACAAAAACAAGGATTCAAATGGAGAAAGTCTGGTAGGACGAGCAAAACCAGCCAGTGTTTTTATTTCTCTCCTCTGCTCACAATTTAATCAATATTCTGTTTGTCAAAATTTCTCTTTTCTGACACATCAGCGTGGTTTCCCTCCAAACAAGTGAGGGGGTCACTGCCTCTCCTCTCAGTCCATCTGTCATATTTATAGGTAGGGTTGATTTGCTGCCACCACAGCCTATTTACACACTTGATTATTATGGAATTCCCCTCTCTGGCTGGTTTACATTTATCATGTGGACATGAGGATACCCATTTTTGTCGTTGTGGTTGGCATAGTTAAAAATCACTGAAGGCAGAATGTAAATTATTTGTCAACTTGCACATTGTTTCTGTCGGTCTCCATAGTTTTATGGTGGTTGTCTCTGGTCAGCTTCTGCCTCCCTGCACAGTTGAGCAGATTCTCACATTTGCGAAAAGATTTCAACCGTTACTTTTCACATAAATCACACTTTTCTGGGATTATTTTGTGAATGTATTTTGTGGATCCACACAAAGGCGTTGTGCCAGAATCAGATTTTGATTGACTATTTTCTGCTGCATGGGATCTCATCAAGTTCCCATTGCTTTTAGAGAAATGGCATGGTGTAATGGGCCTCAAGATGTAAAGGTATATCAGCAGCACCAACTCATGTCTCTGTGACTTCATTTGTGTATGTGTTTCTATCAGGCAATACGGTATTAAACAATAGATAAGAAGAAAATTACCAATACTAGCATTAGAAATGGATACAGCAATAAAAGGTGTGCAGACATAAACTGGTCTTATCACCATAAAATAAATTACCCAAATAAAATGTTTTCCTAAAGCTTTCTCTACTTACAACACACACATATTGGCATGTGGACAAAACCATTTGACATAATTAGATTAAATTAGCACTCGACAACTTCACATGCAGGCTTTAATTCAAATAAATGTTCTTACATTTTACTAAATACAAGCCCACAAATGTCTCAGACAAACATGTTGATGTACTCTGTTCCAAGCGCTAATCCTTTCCTGTTCACAAATTGGGGGAAAACAGATCTTGACCTTGTTCTTGGCATCAGCTGTTGATCATTTACTTAATTAAGGAGGTTAACAGGGAGAGAATATCTGATTTAGTTGAATGAAACTTTCAGCTTTTTTCATTGGGTTTCAACCTAAATCCCTTAAAACCTCTGTGAATGTTTAATTCTTGTTCACTTAGACCACAAAGATGATTCATCATTAACCATATTGTACATTTAAATGCAGAAGGCAAGCAGTGAAATGGCCACTCCTTTGTTGGTGCAGTACAGCAGGTGTGCGTGCTTATTGTGAGAAATGATATCCTTCTAACTGACTTCATGATACTTGAGGGAAACACCATCCTGGAACTAATAAATTTGGGGAACAAAGCATTTCTAATTCTGATGACAAAGAAGTTTCTTATTTTTCTCCCCCAGTTATGACTCTGTGGAGTTATCTCTATCTGAAAGAATTCCTCACCTTGAGAAAAATGACAAATTATTCATGACTCGCATTAATTATGCCACAAAGAGACCTATCTTATTCAGCAGGGGGTGTTAATCCAGATTGAAACCTGACGTATAAAACAACCTGCTGTGACTCAGCCTACACACACACACACACACACACACACACAGGTTTCTCCAGCTGCACACTTGAAGGGCCATTCTCTCAGCTTTTCTTGGAAAACTAAAAACAGAAACAGGACGAGACAGTTTGGAGAACATGCCTGTCACCACGGAAGAAATCCTTCTCTGTCACCCGTTTGACTGAGCAGTAAACACGGCAGAACAACATGTCTACTCAATAACCCGCCAGCCGTGATTTCCCTTTATTTACTTCCCTTTGATGTTACGGAGTATCAAAGGGATCAAACTTTCAAGCTGTTGCATACAGATAATAGACATTAGGTTGTGGGGTGCACCATGCATTTGAGTGATCTTTTGCAGCTGAATATCATATAAATTGCGCCTAAACAAACTTTGGCAACCTATCACAAAATACTACAACCTATAGCTTTATGTGTGAGAAGTCTCTAAGAACAGATAACCTGACATGATAAGGCATTTCAGTTTAGAAAATAAGAGTTTAGGATTTTTTTTTCTTGTTTTTTGGTCTTGGTTTGTCAATACAGACATGCAGTTTTTAGCCCTGTACATCGCCATTGTCCACTCACACAGGTGGTCTCATTCATTTCACCTGATTAGACCTCTTCTCAGGACCGTGTTTTCATCCAAAATTATTCACCATTCACTATGGAGGGAATTCTATACAGAGGACTATACAGTGTGTCAGACACATTCCTCTCATCTGGCAGCCATCAATTTTTTTTGTCATTTCTTTGTCATACAATGTATGATGCCGATAAATCAATTTTACACTACTTTATACATTGCATTGTGGGACAAATCCATCATATAGAGTATCATCAAACATTTGGACAACACTAAAAAATGGTGAACACACTATCCTGTTGACTACATGTTGAATAGTGAATGATTTTATAGCCTGTGTGTGTGTGTACAGACATTGATCTCTTTTACCTTACGTTCATTTTGTTACACCTGTTTGGAGCAACTTTCTCCTCCTTATCATTTTTAGAACAATACATTAAGATATAACACAATACAAGCTGACATGATACTGTGACATAACATTATACAATGCAATTTTAATAAACTAACATGCAATGTGATTCCAGACAACAGTACAAAAAGACGATACAAAATCATACAACTCTGCACAGTATGGCACAATATTTACATAACACTATAATATGATCCAGACTAAGACTTAATAAAATAGAGAGTTGCGAGTCGTTTGCAGACAACTATACAGACTGGCGAATCAAAAGAAGGAGCTAAAAGTGCAAAATTATCATTCTTATTGGCACATTGGTGCCCTCATGTAAATCTAATTATAGCTCCACCCAACTTGAACCTGAGCAGAGGTCTAATCAGCCAGAATTATTGAAGACACCTGTGTGGGTGTGAAGGACTTAAATGTGTGCAGATTAAATCATGGCCTGATTTCTAAATAGGAGATTCTTTCAGATTGAAATTGTTATATGGTAATGGATTTTTTTTCTAATCAAGCAGCAAGAGAGGCTAAACATTTTATAATTCAGTGAATGCTGATAAACAAATACAATATGGTACAATTAGATTTTTACTTAAGCTTTGCAACTTGTTTGCTCATGTAAAAAACCAATCATGGTACATGCACGCAAACATATCAGGAACATGCAGTAGTAGACATCAATAGTAAACTTTTAGACCTTTTTGGGGAGGCTCTTTTGGAGGGTGAGATGGTGCATAAGAGTTGCTCTCTGGATCAGCCGAATGTTCCTGCTGCCCAGATCTGATTGGCCAGATGTAATGCCATACTGTATTAAGGAGGGCTGTGATTTGGGGATCACTGCAAATTTCTCCTTGAAGCTTCTTCTTGAAACTAATTTGGAAAAGCTTCAAAGCACCATAGCGCTGTGTATATGGCTTTTGGATTTTTAGATGTCATGTGTCAAGTGTTGCTGCCCGACGCACTGTGATTGATTACCCTACCGCTACCCTATTATGGATCTACTGCCGGCGTCACTGACTGTGACTGAATGATAATGACCCTGATAAACAATTAAAATCTGTATTTGCAGCAAGAACACAACAGACGTCAGACAGCAATGACAGCAAAGGTTAGCCTGGATCTATCAACATATGACACTCTCTAAAGGGACTCAATACATTTGACCCTCTTCTTCATATTTTTGCAAAAAACAGCTTGTATGTTCATGCTCAGCCAACCACAGATGAGCCCAGAAGATGTTGCAGATTTAGGTTTACGATGTGTAACCTTCAATTTAACTCAGACATCCTCCTCTAACAGAGCTCCACAGGCTCATGTAGTGAAGCCCAACAATGGCACCTACCCCTGCCAAGAAGACTCATGGGAACTGATCATCTCTGTAGCAACACACACTTCCTGTCAAGCGTGATTGACTGTCACCCTGCAGGAGAATCACTTAGAACCAGCATTAAATCCCCATCCATCCTGGTCTGCAGTTCAAAAAGGTGGTGCGTGAAATAGCAGACACAAGCTGGTCTGTGTGTATAATAAACAGATCCTCACCTCACACAGGTCTCAACTGATGCCCCAAGAATTGGGCTACAGCCATCACAATCCTCTGACCTTGACTGCAATGCAGCAGGTAAACATTACAGCTGATCACCGCCGTGCCACAGCACAGCGTGATACAGGCCGGTATCTCAACACAATAGTTCTTTTCTAAGCGCTAAGCAGGGACCCGGGGAGAGACAGAGCCTCAGATAACGTAATATAGCTGCTCGAGAGCCCATCCTTCCTGCCGAAGCACTGCGCGTCAAGCCTTTCACACAGTGCAGGCAAGTGAATAGAAGAGACACAGGTCACAAACAAACACGCACTGATGCAGAGGGACCACAGCGCCATGCAGGAGGGATGGGGGATTCTTCTCAACTTTCATATGAGAGTCAGCATCTTTCAGGCGAACCACTTCCCTGACTAAACCTAGTCCAAGAGTTTCTTCAAGGTGAGCGTACAAAACAGCTTTTGTTCTGTACAGCGCTTGTGTTAACTGGGCACAGATCCAAGTTGGCTCTCTTATTTTTTTAGACACCAGGAAATAGCCAGAGTAAGGACCTATTTTTCTGTCTTTTACTAGAACCACAAACACTGCCCTTCCATAAAGCTGTATTTCTACAGGTGTTACTTTTATAACCCACCATCTCACAAGTCAGCATATTACCCTTTTCTTCCAGTTATTTTTTATTTCATTTAAATATTAACCATTGTCCCTTCAAACGACAAAGCTGCTCTCTCTGTGGAATGCTTCCTGTCCCCCATACGGAAACAACAACAACAACAAAAAAAAGAGCAACAGGAAGACACGAAGATGAAACTGGTTGAAACTCCCTTGACAGCCAGAACTCTTTTGAAGATCCCCCTGACTGCCTTCAGGGAGCTGCACAACCTGGAATTATTCAGGATGAAGACAGACAGTGATACTTTGGGTCACATCCGTTTTAACTGACACTTTACAGTCTTGATTCATCATCAGCAATGTCTTCAACGTGTTCTTTTTTAAACAATAGTATATAATAGTATATAACAGTGGCATGTTGTAGGTTTTATTTGATGAGATCTGCCAATTGAAAAAAATAATCCAATGACTTGGCATTGTTTAGTACAGCAATTGTTGTTCAAGATAAGACAAATTATGCCTGATATCCAAAACCTAATTTTAAATAGCAAATACTGTATATTTACTGACAGGTATGGCTGAGAAACTGTGTGTGTGTTTACTAACACAGCATTGACCTTGGCTCATGACAATGCATTTTTATGTAAGCTTACATGAGTGTGTTGTTTACTTTTTGATGTCAAATACAAAGAACTGTGTACTCAGACCAGGAGGAATAGGTGTTTTTTTTAAGAGAAGCAATGTAAAACAGGATATCACACAGATACAGCTTTAACCTTCAGCAGTTTTATAATGTGCCATTTTAACACATTTTGTTTGTTAGCTTTGTTAGTACATCAAGGATGAATTAAATAGATAAAGGGGAAGTTATGACTCTGTGACTTACTTTACGAACACCATTTTCTTTCCACTTTATACATATTAATATAGAGCGTATGACACCATATTTAAAGCAACATAAGACATAATTACACATATCTGTACACTGCAAGAAAATACTTTGTACTTCGAAGATGTTCAGAAAATGTAATAGCAATCTGCCAGCTAAATGATAACACCGCTTGCATGAAAAGGGGATTTGACCTGGTGCAAGAGAAAGGTTGCCAACACCATTAGATTTCCCCTGCTGGGGGCCAGCAGCATATGGAAAACAGGGATTTGACTGAAGTTATATCACATGCACAACAAATATTTGTCACCTTGGTATAACAGCTAACAGCAGTTCTCAGTCCTGATCCCAAGACCCCAGAGCCCCTGTTTGACAGTGCCTGCTCTGGCCTCAGTGGTGCCCTATGGTAAGGTCTGAATAATGCAGGAAGGAGTCAACACTGACATTTTTACTAATCTAACCATGACCCAGAGCTGTTTTTATGTTCAAGTCGTGTCAAGTTAAGTCTTAAGTCAGATCTCAAATCCTTAAGGACAAAAGAAAGAAATTAAGGACAAACACTTGATTGACACAGTCGACGAGTTTAGGTGTGGATCCTATTAAGTATGAAAATCTGTAAATGAGGCTCAAAGAGAAGTCCTTCCTAACTCTACCTGCTGTAGATTAACCTACAACAAAAATGGTTTGCAGCATTACAGTTTTTGAATATCTAGGACAACATTTTGTAGCATTGTTCAGAAGGCTGGCAACTCGGCAAAGTGGGCAAAGGCCTGCCAACTGGTTTGGGCAATTTGATTAATTGCGAATTTGTTTGGGAATCTGCACCACTAAAGAACAATATCAACTAATGTGGGTCCTGTATTATTAGCTAATTTTGTGGCCCTCTATTTTAAAAGGGCCCTGTGTCAAAAGCTAGTATTAGAGCTTTATTGTTTTTGTTTGTATTGTTCTCACGTGACTCATATTCCTAATAAAGTTGTTTTTAGCCAGGCTAGCAGTCAGTCTGTCCACCACTTCTGAAATATATATTCATGAAATTTTGTACAGACACTGATGGTTCCGAGAGGCTGAATCTTTCTGAATTTGGTGATCCCCTGACTTTTCCCCCAGCGCCACCACAAGGTGAATATTTGTTGTTTTGAGTGAAATGTCTTGACAACTGCTGGATGGATTATCCCGAAATTTGCCACACACATATTGACTCTTAATTTTATGACATGACATGATATGATATGATACTTTATTGTCAGATCAAGTCTGAAAATTTTCTTGCGTCACAGCAGCTCCATTTACAACATCACAGAAAAAACAAAAAGTAAGACAAGGTACAAAGATACATGGATTTAACATAACATATTCAAGACCCTTCAACATACATTTGATGATCTGGGATTAAGCTCCATATTTAATTTTAGGATTGACTGGTGTACAGAAGAGTGCTTCAGTCCTATTAAACCTTATTAAATCGTGGAACCCTGCATCTCCAGTTTGATAACAATTTGGTAACAATTTGTATTCACTGTTCAAAACATGGTTGGGGTCAGAGACGATGTTGTTGGCCAGCCTTAATATGTTATTATGATAGGCTGATTCATTGGATTTTCACTTGGTGGAGCAGTTTTGACTTTAAAGTAGTGGACAAACACTCGAATCATGTAGTATAGCAATACTGTAGAACACTCATAATCACAGTAATGTAAAAAATAAAAGAAGAATTCGTCTACTTGCCCCAAAAGACCTCAGGCAGTGGAGAAAATAAATTCTTTCTTTTGTCTTTTTGCAGACAAATTCAGTGTGGTATTTCCAGGATAACAGATGGTCTATCATTACACCCAAGTATTTGTATGAAAATACCTGCTTGATTTTTTCGTTATGAATAACAATAGGAACTTTATGGGAGTCAGATGGTGAATCAAATACAATTTTCTCCATTTTCGTTGTGTTAATCTCAAGGGCATTATTATCACTCAACTCGACCACTTTGTTCACACCATGTTGGTGCAGCCCAGGGTTGCCCGAGTTACATAAGATATTAGTGTATCATCAGAATAATAATCTTGTTGGTGAAATTACCACAATATAACATTTTTTTTAGTATTTATTCCAGCATATGAGTACTGGTTGCACTGGAGTTAATGGGAACAACAGGGTACATACACATCGCACACACACAGAGTGGTAAGTGGGGGGTCATTAGGGGCCGAACAGCAACATGAATGTTCATGCCAATTTTTCCAAGCTCTTTTAGTAACCTGGTTAGAGAAATTTCTAGCGTTTCATTTTCACCCTGTTTTCAAAGTATTTAAACATTAAAAAAAGTCTAATTCAAAATGTGTGATCAAATCGGGCACAGGTGACAGAACCTGGCCCAGATGAGTCAACTGTAATTCATAATCACAGGTTCCTGTGCTCCATCCAATCATCACATATTCATCTGCAGTATACAGTCTATCACCTCTGTGATGCCCCACATCTACTCAATATTCTCTCTCTTAAGGTTTGAACAGCTGTCCTTGCTTTTGATAACAAAATATATGCATATCACGTACTGTATATACTGAGTGAAATATTGAAATCCAAGATGGCATTTTTTTTAGCTGTACCGCTACTTAAAATGGAAATTTCTACATTTCTTATCATCATTCTATGCATATTTCCCTGTAATTTTGCATCACATATTTTGCATCATTGGGCTCATGACTTGTTTTTACATTTAGGCCCAGTGGACTTGCATAAAGTTCATGATTTGAATTTCTAATAATGATCCCACCGAAGGGTCTGTGAGGTTAAACAGGTTAAATCACCACTTAGTCCTAAATTAATGTCTCATCAAACCAGTCAATATGTTGGCATTCAGAGCCTAGAGTTAATAAACACTTCTGTTATAGACTTTGACTACATGTAAGGTCAGAGCAATGGGCCTGAATCTGTGAGATCTGCAACTGCAGGGATCTTAATGGAACCATATGGTCACTATTATCAGTATTTCCACATATGACCTTTGCATGTTATTATTCCTTCACCATGAAATCACTGTAAACACTCCAGTTATACATTATAGGACATAAACATTCATTTCACCTGATGCACCTGATATTTAGATAATATTGGCAAATAAGACATTACTGTGTATAAAGCTGAGCATAACTTTCACACACTGGCCGTGAGGTTCCTGCTTAACAAGAAGGCCAACATGCCCTTCACCAATAAACATTTTAGAAGAGAGATAGCGGCCACTAAGGTGATCCATCTTAAGGGCATGCTGTAAGCACAGTCGACCAGCACTCTTATCTTTGCCAAAGGGTTACCCTGGAGGAGCAGGCAAACTGCAAATTTTATACAGTTAGCAGCAGGATAAACCCAGCTCAGTTTCTTCTCTGGCTTACTGTAACTTCATGGAAACATCACAACAAGGAGATACCATACCTAGGCATGGCAGCTTTGTTAAGTTTGGGATTTCTCCACATGTTGAAGCGGTGTGCGTGGAGCTGTAGTGAAAGCGATACTCTGCATTTAAAACATTTGGACCATGGTGTCTTTTTTTCAGGCTTTCCAAACCCAAAAACAAGTGTAAGGGATAAATTTGACAGTATGTTTATCTGCACTAATTTAAGGTGCAAACATTAGCATGCCCAGCAAAACCGGCTACAGTAGTAACAGAGTATTACTTCCACGACCAAGATAATTAACTAATTAGGTTACTTTAGTTTGTGCTGTTACAAAGGAAGCCCTGTCCTGACTAGCACATCCAACATGAAGTGTTTCCCCGCTGAGTGGAGGCCAATCCTGGAAGCCATCAGGGTTTAGGCTGATGTTAGAGGCTCCATCCTGCTATTTATTAGATTTGGAGAAGTTTAGAGTACACTCCACCCACCCCCGGCCAACATTACCCAAGTTACATTTGACCTCAAACACATTACTGTAGTTAGTCCTCATCCTAAAAGCCCTAAAGTAAGTAATATGAGCACATTCAATGAGAAATATTAGCAACCCTCTTCAACAGAGAGGGGTTAAGGTTTGCTGAAAAAGATGTTAAATTTGTTGTTAGGGCGCTTTTTTGAAAAGGGGTCTTAAAGGTCACCAAATCTAGCCAGAGAGTTGCTAAGCTGGCAACACTGGACGGGCCTAGCGACAGTAACTAGGGTGATGGGGCTTAACGTTTCAATTCAGTTCAGACTCAGTACTTTGCTGTGACATGTACACTTGGGTAGAAGCATTTTTAATGTAATCAGTGCGCTAAATACTTTAATAATAATAATGCTGAGAACAAATAAAACTGAATGCAAATGTGGGACACTCACCATTCGGTGACATTTCTGCCTTTTGCAGATGATGTTCTCCTTTTGGCTTCATTCATGGATTGTGACCCTCGATGTTCAGTGGAGACATCTGCAGCTGAATGAGATGCAGAAAAAGGTGGATTGCTCAATCTAGGTGCGGAGGGAGCAGCTGCTACAAGCGGAGCAGTTTAGGCGAGGTATTGTTGACAAAGGATTGTGAGATTGATCATCAGTTCGGGGGAATCGGCTGGCAGGCTTTGTATGAGCATGTTGTGGTGAAGAGTTGAGCTATAAAGTGAAACTCTCAATTTATCAGTCAGTTCTCATTCAAATCCTCACCTGTGGTCGCACGTTTTGAATAGAGACAGAAAGAATGAGATTGCAAATACAAGTGACAGTAATGAGGTTTCTCAGCTGGTTGGCTGGTCTCCCTCCATGTTAAAGAGAACTCAGTGATAAAAAACCTCTGCACTGAATCACAGCTCCTTTGCATTTTGAGGAGCCAGCTGAGGTGGTTCAGGCATCTCATGAAAATGCCAGGCTCTGTTTGGAGGTGTCCTCAGGCATGACCAAGACACCCCAGAACAGACCCAGGACACACTTGAGGGATTACATCTCTCAGCTGGCCAGGGAGAGATGAGGGATCCACCCAGAGGAGCTGGAGCAAGTTGTTGGGGGAAAGACCTTTTGTGTTCTCCTTACCATCACTTGAAACTGGATAGTTTTGATTATTTTTTATCTTGAACAACTCTTCCTGTTCATGATATAGTGACTTTCATGTGTCTAAAACTTCCCTGGCAAACTTTTAAACCTTTCTACAACCTCACTGTCTTATACTGTAACTTAGTTTCGTCTTTGCCCGTCTCTGAACTGCTTGTACTCCGAAATTGATTTCTTTCTGTCTGGAGATCAGAGCATGCCCTGTCCACGCCTCTGCAATCCCTTCTCCTTTTCTATATTGACAAACCAAGGGTAAAAAGCAAAAAAAAAGGCACATCTTTCTGTCCTTTTATGTGCTATCAATTCAAAAACTTTCAAACTGAAAAAAAAAAAGCTGTGAAATCCCTTTCCTGATTTACTGCACTAGAATGAGTAATAAGATTAAGACGACAATACAAGTAATGTCATTCCTACTTACAGTCGGACACAAATTCTTGGGTTGTGGAATACAACGCTCAGATAAGACATTTCTTTCTTTTTCACGAACACAGACAGAAGGTATTTTTCAGCTGGTATCCTTCTCATGAGATACAGTAATTATTTCTCACTCAATTCTCAGCACCCCACCCACCCTTTCTGGATGTTTTCATTTTAGAACTGGGTCACCTCTAAAGTGATGAAAGTAATTAACGCTACCCAAACAAAAACTGGCAACTGAATTTTATTTCAGATCCATTTATATTAATTCATAGCATGCCTTTATAGTGTAAGGTGACCATTCATGAATTTGCCATGCACTCATTTGGATTAATTTCAAATTAAGGGTTCTCTGAAGTTTTAATTTGAGACAAAAAACTTTTGAGGTAACACAGAAGTCTCCATATTTAGCGTTTAACAGTATACATATATAAATGTCTTTTAACATTCTATAGTGTAGTTGTAAGCATCTTTTAGGACATGTTTAAGTGTACAATGTACAGTATTTGTGAGCAATTACAACTTCTCATATGAAGACATATTTTATATTATTATACTTGTGTTTTACTATATTGTCATTCCTTATCTGTTTTTACACCAGCATCCACTTATGGATGCCCACAGGAGGAGTTATGATTGTTGACAAATGCATTAATAAACACTTTTATCTGCTTACAACTGCATTATAGTGTGTTATAAACCATTATTAAATTGTTAAATGTTTATATACTCTTGCCAAAGATTCTCTCTTTTTGTTTGTGAAAGGAAAAGGTTTCATCATTCTTAAATTATGTGAGCTGTCACATCAAACAATCTTACAATGTTATTGTGAGATATAAAGGCATCACTCTCATACAAGACATAGAAAATAAAAAATATTGCAGCATGTGGTTCTCGGGTTGTGAATAAAATTATTCAGCAGAATTTGGTTTTCTGTTCTTTGCATGAGGAAATGATCAAAAGTTGTCACACAAACTTAAGTAACCAAATGAAACCAATGCCAATAAAAAATTTAGGTTTTGGTGTTAATACAAAGGCTTGTTTTCTTGAATTTCTGTCATCAGCAGCTGGGAAAACAGCAGAGGAAGAATATTTCATTTCCATTAAATTGCTGACAATTATTCTTCATAAACATATTTCCAAGTAAGCAGAACAAACAACAGATTCCATCAAAAATTCAGCTTTACCTGGTTTATTTTGGGTGTTTTGTTTGAGCACAGGCAGCCTGCCAATTTCGTATGAATCTCACAACCCACAAGCCCCGGTGTGTGTGCGTGCGTGTCATTGAGAAAGAGATTTGTGTGAATGCGGGGAAGGCAGTGTGTTGCACATGTGTCTAGCGTATGTCTGTTCGGTGAAAGGAAGAGGCAGACAGGTGAAAAGAGAGATGGAGAAAGAGCGAGACATGTCGCAGCACCCTCAGGACGTCTCCTCTTTCTGAGCAGCTGTTGTCTGAGAGCTGGAGGCAGCACTGCGGCGCCCTGTCAACTCCTTCTCCCACAGAAGCCCCCGTGCATGCAAAACAGGCTCAGGCTGCCCTCTCTCCTTGGCCACGCTTTTCCGCCCCTTTTTGTCTCCGTATATAACAAACACCTCCTTATTTTCTCCCCCTCTCTCTGAAGCAGAGTCTTTATTCAAATCAATTTCAAGCTATCAAACGTAGTGCGCTCAGGAATAGTTACAACACACACAAGCACAACATGCGGCAAGTGAGACAATTTTATGGGTAAGAACATTTCAAGGGCAGAGACTGATAAAGAAAAGAAAATGTATTGTTGATTTTTTCAGGCCAGATTGATTGTGTAGTACTAGATGTATAAATTCCCGTGCACAGGGAGAATAAATCATGTTCTGTGTGCTCTGATGTCAGAGGCCAATTTTAAACTGTTTTTAAGCTGCATTACTTTCCATTGCTCATATTTTAAGTGGCACAGTGTTAACAAAACAGGCCAAAACTAAATCTACAATATACATGTGATGGTCAGTTATTTAACATTAGCAGGGACTATAAAGAATAACACCTCTGACCTTGTGCATTCTCCTGTTTTTCAACTGTATTCAAACATATAATCTACTGTACAGTTATTTGTGGGCGAGCCAATTAAAAACTGTTAATAGTGGTTTTATTGTGGAAGGCAAAGCTGGATTAACAACTTGACAAAGTGGGCAACTGCACACTGTTGAGAAAATTATCCGACATCTAGAGCTAAATAAACTATTTAAACCTCTCTTGGATTAGCTGGAAAATGCATCGTCACAAAGCTGAAAACAGGCTGTTTTTCTAAACTCATGAAGTGTCGACTTGTTTGAGATATGTGGTTCTCACAGGGCAGATGATCATATCTTGAGGGGGGACTCAAATTAACCATGTTGTATCAAGTATATAGACTTCTAGTAACTTCTGAATGCTCAGAATATAACGCTGTTATCTTATCGCACCCTCATTCACTTAATAATTGATTAGTGTCTTAATGAGGCTTTCACATTTCCTGATAGACTGTTTATAAGGAGACAGGAAGGTGACAAAACCTGTGTAAAAAGTGACAATTTCCAATAATCCTCATGTGTGAATACAGCATTGTACAGGAATATTATACACACATACATCTGACTTTAAGAGAAATGTAGCTTTTTGGCCCATTTGAGAGACCAACCCGGAGAACGGTGTTTAGAAGGGATACAAAAAGTTTCGAGAAGTGGTCTCACCACCGTCAGTTAACATGTAAAAGAACAAATCCAATGGAGGTTAATAGGATAAAGTAGTAGGATAACACACAGACTCACACCATATATGTATTTTACCTGCTCTGATGAAAACAAAACAAACTAACATAAGGGATAACTGACATTCCTCTACAGTCAGAAACTGGTGTTAAATTACATAGTTGACAAAATGCTGCCACCATGTGGTGCACATTAGTACTACACAGTTTTAATCAATCATATATTTAGCATGTAACTTGTTTCACTTTTGTCATTTCATTGATTGTATACACAGTCGAACAAGTTTCTTTCAAAGCTCAGAGCCGACACTACAGTCAACAAGCTGTCATAGTTTATGGAAACTTTTCAGACACCAGATAGTGTTTTGGATACATTTTCACATTTCAGTTCTGCATAAGCTGGAACACAAAATCAGACAAGATCAGAAATACAATAAACTTTGAATCCCAGTTGGATATTTTTTGATAAAATTTCAACATTTGACAGTTTGTACAAATACTGACTGAGCCCTTCAAGATCATACATGTGACCTATGTGATTTTTATTTTGTTTTCTTTTGAAAGTAAAAGACTTTTGAAAAACATTAGAGCTCATTTAAGTTTCTCATACAGGACTTAATAATGAGACTCCCCACATGTTGTGCCTGAGTACAAGTTTTAGGTGTTCAGACGCTTAATTTAACAGTGACGCGCACAGGGGAGAAACCTGTTGCTGACTGCTGAGCCCTCTGTGGTTTGAAGCACACGAACATGTCGAACTTGTTGAACTTGAGGCCACATCCCAACAAACAATGCCACAACAGCAACACTCCTGATGGTTTAATCCAATGCAGCAGCAATTTTCTGCCTCAGGCTTTAATTCCTCAATAATTACAGTCATGTTTCTTTCTCTCTCTGTTGCAAGTGTTGTTTAAAAAAGTCTGATAGTGGATGCAGATTGTCAAGTTTAGCTCAGGAAGTTAAGCAGTTAAAACTTCCTTCTTGATGAAATACAATGACAATGTCTTTCAATTCTGAATTCTAACCACCACAAACATTTCAACTTCCAGTTCAAGATGCAAGCAGTCACGTTATGTCAGTCCAGCAGCACAGGCTACAATTAACATGACATTTGATCTACCTCTGCAGCAGCAAACAGCAGTTGACGAAACAGTCTCACCTCAAGGTCCTTTTAGTAGCTGATTAAGAGCTTTCGATCGTATCAAGGTCAAGAATGAACTTTGAATTCACGAACTTGCAACTTTTAAGACGACGTGGCAGGGGGAGTCCTTGAAGTGCTCAGCAAAACAACAAAAGAAATTTGAACGTCTACGTCAAGTGGGAAACTCCACCTGCTAAGATCATGGGATATCATGGAAATATTCTATTACCTTATTTCTGTCAATATGCCACGTTTTTTTTCAGTAACTCAGCTTTACGTGTTTGATAACTTTGGAAGCCTTGAAATGTCCAGAATTGAAAATGAGGTTTTGTGGGTGTACAGGCTATGTTTTGACCCCAGTTTTGTTGCAAAATATGAGATAAAACAGGCGGGTCATGGAATGGTCACGATTCATGGAGAGGCAAACCTGTGTGAATATATCTCTCATCTTTCCGTCACTTAAACCTGTATTATAATATTTGCAATGGACTACATTTGTCTGACAGCTTTAGTTACTTTTCAGATTGCAATTTTTCATACCCTTCCTGTCCAGTGAAAAATATATATCTCCAAATTTGGTGACTTTGAATTTGAATTTTTCTGATAGACTGAAGGATTAAATGTCCCTTTATGAGCTAACAAAATCCTCCTATTTCTTAAGCTAAATAAACTATTTAAACCCCCCTTTGGGTTAGCTGGAAAATGCATCATCACAAAGCTGAAAACAGGCTGTTTTTCTGAGCTCAACACTACAAACATATGATGATCTTATAGACCATCAGATTAAACTACTCAACAGTATATAAAGTAGTTAAAATGAGCTCCACCTTAAACATCTACAGCAGTAAAATGCAACATGCACATTAATGCAGCAGTGATATTAACCCAGAAACATCAGATATAGTAGTAAAACACTGACAGGGAACATTTTACTGCAGAATGATTACTGTTACATTTGATACTTTCAGTACACTTTGCTGATAATACTTACATACTTATACTTCTGTAGTGGAATATTTCCACAGTGTGGTATTGATACTTTTACTTAAGTAAAGGATGTAAATACTTCTTCCACCACTGGATATTTGAGAACTACTTTGTAGTTCCCTTCCCTGCCTGGACTGGACCATACACAAACAGGTCTCAGTCAATGGTCGCAGCCTCTGAATAAATAAAAAAGTCTGAATTAATAATTCAAACTGCAGCCTGTTGTTCCTAAATGTGTGTCGTCATCAGGACGGTAGTTGCGGAAGTAGCGCGCGCTCACTGTAGCAGAGGATGAGACCTGCCTCGCGACCGTACGGGGAAAAGAGGTGTGAGCCTGGGGTCTGCCACACAAAACACTCAGGTGGAGATGGACGATTCTGAGACATGATCCTCTGAGATCCGTTTCAATTGCAACAGTTTCGGTTCATTTCCGACCTCTCCCGGGTCCCGTTAAAACTAGACTGGGCAGGGAGCAGCTTTTTTTGGAGGTATGGGTGCACTACAGTCCTTACCTGGTCAACCAGAATACGTTGATCTGGCGGAAAAGACTGGCTGTGAGTAGTCATCTTTATTGTTTGCTTTGGCTTCAACCGCTGCTTTTTTAAAGGACATTAGTCAGACATGTAGGATGTGTCAAAACATGAGCTCACTGCACCGGAAATATGATTTTGATCAAGTCTAATTTTAATTCAGTCATATCTTAAAGGGGAAATCCGACCATGTCAACGTAAGGTCTAACGTGTCAAGCAAAGAGATGATCATTATTTACATTTAGCATATAATCACACATGTCCAGCATCTCTGTGTCTGAATAAACCAGTCTGTTTGGTGCAGTAGTAATGAATAATTTAAACTGCAAGTTGATGGAAGTGTAACTTTACCCAGTTTACAGATAGAGGTGCACTCAATAATAGATCAGTCAGTGTATAGAAAGCGTTGACAAAACAAAGCTGATACCTGCCTGTTGTGACTTCTTTCTATATGCCACAACATCTATATCACCTGTAGGCTCTTATGAAAGAGGCTACAGGTGAAACAGCGAGTGTTTTACATAAAATATGAATATCCAAATCTTCTGCCTTGAAAGCCTCTAGTAAAACTTACTATCAGATTCTCAGCGAACTTACTCATGTAGTTTTATGTCTTTGTGTCTCACTGTTTGGAGGCATTTCTTCATGCATGCACCAGAATTAACTTCAGTCCTGTGGTTGCCTGTTTTCTCCTTTCAGTTTCATTTGAACAGATTGGAGTCCTTCATAAAAGATTCAAGCAGTTGAGCCACAATGAAGAAACTCTGCGGTAAGTTGATTTTTATGATTTGCTGTGACGTGAGTTTTTCAGCGCCACCTTCAGGTTTCTGTGTTGTTATTTACATAAGCACATGAGTTTTCCTAACAGATGGGCTTCGCCAACTTTCTGTAGAACTGGAAACCTGCCTAACGGGCTTCACGTCGGCACATGCAGCTTGCAACTTGTGACCACGACCATTGTGTTATGTGACACCGTGTGGCACTCCCTAAAAATCCTTTTTGCACCCTCAGGAGGGATCACTTCAACGAAATCCCAGATCTAGCATGCAATCCCATCCGTTCGCAGATCATAGAGGCCTTCTTTGACAGAAGGTACGGCGACGATGGCTTGAAAGCTGCATGAGCTTCTTTACTCTTGTACACAAACAGCCTTTTTCAAAATGCAACATGTGGAACTGCACGATCTGTCGTCTCATTTGCTCTCTCTGTACTTCTTTAGAAACTTTCGTCAGAATGGCGAGGGTACGGTTGAAGAGATCGGCTTCGAGGAGTTCCTGGTGGTCATGTCGCATTTCAGGCCCCCGTCCCTGCACATGACGGACGAACAGCGTGAGAGCGTCAGGAGGGAGAAGCTGAGATGTGTGTCTTAAAACAAAATCACATGATCACATGCTCGACATTATCTGTGGCTGACGCACAGCTGTTAAACTGACAGTTGTGCTTTTCTCTGCAGTTCTCTTCAACATGCATGACACAGACAACGACGGGACGATAACCCTCGAGGAGTACAGACATGTAAGCCTCCGCTCACTTCTGTGGGGAAAAAAATTGCAGTTTTAAACCTTTTCAATGAACGTTAGTCATTATATGACCAGTGAAGATTGCAACAATCTCTACTCACAGTCTGGGGAGATCATTGTGAGTCACTATGAGTTTATCATGCAGGATTTCCTGTTATCTGTGACTGTTTTTATCAGCATCACTTGATTATTTTTAGCTGAATTTTGAACATTAGAAGAGGCGGATTCTCTATGGTAGAAGGAAGTTATCTCTATGATTTATATGTACCTCCACAGTTGATTATTGGGCATCTTCACTCCGCCTCTTGAGAGCCACCTGCCTTTCTGCAACACACTTAATTGGTAGCTAACGAGGGAAGGGAGGAGGCCTTTAATTTCCTCAAGCCTTTTTGAGATCAGGGCTTTGAGTCTTGCAGTCATTATAGTACAGTAATACAATTTTATTTCAGCTGTTGTGTCACGTCTGTCCAGGTGGTGGAGGAGCTGTTATCTCTCAGCGGGGCAATGCAGAAGGACACAGCCAAAAGCATTGCTGATGCAGCCATGTTGGAGGTGGCCAGTATTTCAATGGGTCACATGGTGTGTAAGCTGTAGTATCTCAAGATAATGTGAAGTTGGATTCAATGTTTGTCTGGACAAAGTCAGTAACATCACTTTTTCACACACAGGAACCTGATGAATTCTATGAGGGCATCACATTTGAGCATTTCCTCAAGGTTGGTACTCAGAATACACACTATGATATATATGTTCGCCACAATTACTTTCTTAGTTAATTATCACACTTTGAAAGTGCATTTAAATATGTGATTATAGTTGGTATTTTAAATAAAATAAAAAGCCAACTTTACCACTTTCAAACTCTCCTTTTTTAGTTGCTGAATGGCTTTGAAATTGAATCCAGAATGAACATTCGCTTTTTGAATATGGACACAACAACCTTATGTAAGTGAGATTGGTACACAAAACTATGCAGTGACTTTGGGAAAACTCTGAGCATAATTATGGTTTCACTATAACAGTAACTATTTGTTGTTTCCTACACCGGTTTGTCGCTTGCATTGAATATATGCCTTACTAATGTTTGAATAACTATGCAAATTCAAAGAAAATATGTATACTGCGGATGTATTAGGAGTAGTTTATTTGATTGTAAGTAATAATATGAGATAATCAGTCAGATAGCAATCAACCTGTTAGTAGTTCGACTAAGCAATAATCAAATATCCATGTCTGGAGTAACAGACAGCATGACTCTATGCATGCAAATATGGATGCTTGAAGAACATTTAAAAATGTTAATGCCATAAATGAATAACTCTCAATAATCAGGGATATAAAGGTTTGTCTTTAAATGTATGTAGATGTGTCTAATAATAGGAATGCAATAATGTGAAAATGCCTTTATTAATGTTACAAATATGACACTTGGTGCATGCTCTGCACTCTACATTTGCACAATAAAAGACCCCATGAAACAGGTCTGACTTCAGTTCATGATGTGTATTTCTGATAAAAAAGGAAATGGGAGTGCTGTCATGCAAGATTAAATGCTCAAAGGCAGTATCTGATTACTCCTTATTTAAGGAGAGGAGCCGAAATAAGTTATGATATAAAGTTGTTTTAGTTTAATCCATTTTCATCCTTATTCTGCTTCACCTTATAAAGATCATTATAACCTTTAAAAACACACACATTATTTTTAGAGACATTTTAACACAGTTTACAGTTAACATGATTCTTGGAAACAACACACTAAGCAGATCATACTCCTCTTTCTCAGAAACATCCATGTACCTTTAGAGAGTGAGTGACTCATGGTAATAACCTCCATGGTAATAATCTCCTTCCAGTATTTTATATTTGTTTTTTTGGGCAGTACAGAAACTGATTATCAGTGATCACTGCTAATTATTTTTTATGAACAGTTTAAATATTGCATTGCCTTATAATATATCATGAAATCTTGAAAGACTGTCGTGCTTGATGGTCAAAAGTTTTATGTCTACCCTTACCCTTAAAACCACTGACCCTCTTTATGCCAATATATAACACAACATTTGAACAAAGCTTTGGCAGCCACATCATGCCAGACGTTTTAATAACTTTACATCAGAAGTTAAAATTTCAAGCTAAAACTGAGCTCTCACTGCTTGTTTCGAGAGCTATTACACAGTCCTATTACTCCAATCTTTTGGTGTGTCTTTTGTGGTAAATACACACATTTATTAGCAACAACATCAAGAACAGTGATATCATATAAGCCTTCTCTAAGAGGCTCAAAATCCTTTACAGCAAAGTGGAGAAACAAGGGGAAAAAATCACTATGAAAGCAGTGTAAAAATAAATGCAAGTGAATTATAAATGGGAAGTCCGAAGCATCCTGTTGGTGGAGTGGTTACAGTGTATACCATATGCAATGACCACAACATCCCCAGTTTGATTCTGGCTGGGGATCTGTTCATTGTGAAAGGTATAGAGTCTTTGTGTTGTGTGTTGGCTATATAGTAACACTTATTTTTTTATATTTCCTGTGAATGTGAAGTAATAGACTGTGTAAAATGTCCAAAGATACCCATCAGCACTTCTGATGCACTTTGACTTCACACTTCAATGTACTCAGTCATGGATGTATACTGCCCTCCACAGGTCAAGAAATGTAAAGCATGTTAAATGATAATGAACCTGCTCTTGATTCATTAAAGCTATTTATTTTTAATTTCTATAGTAGTTACTTTAGATAGTTAAACATGTATGGTGCAGTGCTTTTCCACATGGTACATGTTGGGTCATTTGTTTGCAGGAGCTCATCAATTTGAATGATTAGATTTGTCACGTTTAAAGTCCATGTCATTGTATCATTTAGACTTTTACTTTGTAAAGCTGTCCATATTTTGCAATAAAATAAGACATACTGGTATGTAACTTGTGCTCTATTGTATATTGATCTGTTTTTCAGTTTGGCCATCTTTCTTTGGTTCTGTAGAGTAATGTTTCTGCAAATATGCTACAGGATCCATCATATAACAGCAGGTAATGAGTATTTTCCATGTATAAAAATCCCTAAAACTATAACATTTGGTCAACATTCAAATTTTTTTTAAATTTGAGTTTAAATTCAGCTGGAGGTCACTCTGATATTGTTGCTATCTTTTGTCAAAGTTTAATCCTGATAGGAGAGATTATAATGTTGCAAATTCAAGTGCATAGTTTGCATTAAGCTTTGCAAAGCTTTTATTAAGGATGACAAAGTCGGTCAGTCCTCCACTCTGATCCACACTGAAATATTTCAACAACTGTTGGATGGATTGCCATGAAATTTTGTACAGATATTCAAGGTACCTAGGGGATAAATTTTAAGTACTTCGGTAATCTTTGGAATTTGCCTCTAGCGCCACCAGCAGGTCAAAGTCTTCACTTCAGGGAAATATCTTGACATCTACGAGATGGATTGGCACAAAATTTTGTAGAGACATTCATGGTTACCAGATGATTTATATTGATGACTTTGGTGAGCCCCTGACTTTTCCTGTAGGGCCACCATGAGATTGAAGTTTTATTGAATTTTTTATTGAAATTTCCCAACAAATATTGGATTGATTACCATAAAATTTGGTACCAACATTTACGTCTCCTTAGGATGAATTGTAACAAGTTTGGTGATCCCTTAACATCTAGCACCATCATGAGGCCACAATTTCAATCCAATACCTGCAAAACCAATGACATTCCCTTCAGCCTCAGCTGTATTTTGTGTTTAATGCTAAGTAGCAGTTAGAATGGTTACACTCTAAACTAAGATGCTGAACATAGCAAACATTATACCTGCTAAACGTTATTTTGTCACTTGTTAGTATGCTGATGTGGGCATTTAGCTGAAGCACAGCCTCACAGAGCTGCTAGCATGGCTGTAGAATCATTGTCTTGTTTTTAACCCCGTGTTTATGTTTAAATGGGAATAGTGTGTGCTGCTTTACATTAGTTATTCGTTCTTCACCCAGCCAGCACCCCACAAAAAAACAATATTGCAGTTGAGAGTAATTTTTTTTTCTTGACCTTGGAAACAGTAGTTGTACTAAATGTATTCAGCATATTGCAGTTGTGCAGAGGTCGACACATTTTCATAGTGATGTGCTGTAGATTGATGACAGGTGGATTCCAGCAGCTACAACAGGTCCAGGGTTAAATCCTCTTCTGTTGGGGTTTGCATGTTCTTCCCTGTGTTGGTGTTGAAATTGTGCAGGTTATCTGGTTTTCTTCCAACAATCAGGTGGATTAGAGAGTGTTTTACCAGTGAGGACTTGTGACTTGTCCAAGGTGTCTACATTTTCACAGATACTGTATCTGCTGGGATAGACTTCATAGCTCTCTGAGGCCTTGTAAAGCATTAAGTGGGTAGTGAAAATGAATGAATAATGTAGACTGAAGAATGACTGTTGCCCTGAGGTACCCTCTGTGTTTGTGCTTTAAATAAAGCAGAGTTATAAGAGGGAACTTGATTCATGACCTAGAGTGAATCCCCCATCTACTTCCAGTTTCCTGAGAGCTTGTGATCTGAGGAAAGTTTAGTTAAGCATTACTTCATTTAAACAAAAATATTTATTATCTCTGTTATCTGTATATATAGATGAAACGTTGGCATGCAGTGTCTGTTATTCATCTATTTAAAACAGGTTCAGAATTTCAACTTCTCCTGTGTTTCCCCCACCCCACCCTTCACACACTTGCATCTCCATCTATATGAGGATGCAAGTGCGCAAACCACACATACAGTTATCTGACCCACACCCACCCACACCTTGTGACTGGCCAGACAGCCCGCCAGTTTCATGAAATCTTTCCTATCTGATGCAGCCTTGTGTTGAACACATGCGTCATTCTGAGCTGATATCACATAGTCAGCGTCTCAGCAGCTTCCTGATTTTCTTTTAACCCCTCTTGATGGACTAATTCTTTGAGCGCAAACGATACTGCTTTTGTAATTTTTTACACTTGTCAAAAACAAAAAATCTGTGGAAACAGACGTATTGTTACTCAAACTGAGTCCAGCAAATAAGAGGACACGTGTAATGCATGAAAATCTGTTTACTTTTTTGAGACTGTCTTTCCAGACATTGACATTGTACATTATTGATGCAAAGAAATGAAAGATCATAAAGAAGCTGCAAAGTATCATTTAATAATTCTGTGTACAGAAAATAAGTTTACATCAGCAAAGTAGAATCTTATATAACATATCAGACAAATTAAATATACATGCACTTGCATAGAGATACCTTTACACTCTTGATTTTGTAACAGCACTCCTCTCAGAAACACACAAGAAAATAAATATTAAATACCATAAATAGGCTTCATCACACTGATGTACCAGCCACCTTCATACTCACTTATCTTTTTAAGTCTTTATCAACCCAGTGAGTATAAGTGTTGTTGGAAACTGACTGTCTAAGGCCAGCCTTAGGTCATCCTCAGATGAAGAATGTGTTTATTTGTATCCTCCTTCTGCACACTTTGCTTTTTAGAGTCCTCAGTTCTCTGGAAACATTTGACAGGAACTCCTTGTAGGTCTTCAGGACCACACAGCCGTAGACCTTCTGCTGGAAGACGTTCTGAGGTGGAGGTAGTGTCGTCGGCCCCCCTGCTGGCTCTGGTACAGGCAGGTTTGGGAAGAGGCTCTGATAAAAGCTGTTTATGGAAGCAGCCAGGTTCCTGCTGCGAGCACTGACACCGGTGAGCTCGGTCAGCAGTGGGCTCGTGGGCGACTGTAAGTCTGTCTGCTGCTCGTACACTCGTTTGAAATGTGGGAAGAAGGCTTGGAGATGTGTGTAGATGCTCACTATCCTCTCTGAGGGCTCCAGGCCAGAGATGCTGGGGTCAGGGACGTCGTTAACTGACACCTTGCAGAAGAGCTCTGACATTTCTCCTTGAGAGGTTTTCTGCAAAAAAAAAAAAGAGAGAATAAAAGATACTAATTAAGCCACACATTTCAAATAGTCACATGAACTGTCAGCATATTGTGTTTAAAGGTGGAGCACTGAACAAGCAGATGAGGATTTAACACAGCAAAATACGATACAGCAGTTTTATGTCTGTACTCACATATGTTTTGATTAGGTCGACAGATTCCTTCTGTACAAGTCTGGTTAGCTTCAAAGTCTGTTGCAGAGAATTCCCACACTGCTGGTGTCTGCTTGCCGCCACAGTGCTTGTTGAATCAACAGCCATAACCAGCAGGAGAGAGAGTAATGCTGCGGAGAAAGGAACTGGTCAGTTAAGGTTATCCTACATCCCATCGGTGAGGGGAACTTCATTTTAAAGCCACAAGTGGCAGGCAGGAGGGATATAAATAGATTCTGCACTTTGCAAACATTCAGCAAGTGAAAAAAAACAACACCAGAATCTAGATTATCAGTTCATTTTATAAAATCATATACTGTTATAGTATGTTTAGATGCCAACAAACAGTCTCTTTAAATATTGGCCAGATTCTCCAAACTGTTTAAAAACTAATTTACTTCACTGACACTGAAAAAAAAAAAAGCTACACTGAGTTCAAAAACCTGTGAAGCAGTAAACTGAATCTGAAACTGGCAGCTGTAGGCAGCTATAAAACACTGAAAATGAGCACAAAAGCATGCACAATGGCAAGAAAAGATGCAATTGTGTTAAATTGTTTCCTTATATTTTAATAGAAAAGTAGATGTAACAAAACTTACTTGTTGCTGGTCTCATAAACTGTTGAAAATGCATACTCTTTACATGACCATTCATTCTCCACTCAGTATCACAGGCAAATTGCGCGGACTCGTCATAATCACACTCCTTTAAAACTTTTTTAAAAGACAGAAACCACACATTTGTCATGGGAGGAAATGACGCTCACTTTGTGAGGCAACCAAATTTCCCAGAATTTCCTCCTTTTTTTTCAGATGTGGATTTTTTTTTCTTTCCTCTGTATTAAACAAGTGGGCAATGTCCCTACATGCCTGGTCACAGAGCAGGCATGTAGGGACATTGTCCAATTATTATTACATGTATGACTATACAGTGTAGCACAAAGTATTTTTAACAGCACTTCCTTTTTATTTACTGCACAGAAAAATATACACAATTCTGATATATTTAAATCACTTGAGGAACATTCACCTGCTGAATTTAGAAAATAGTGTCAGACATACATGAAAATAATTTAAGGACCGAGGTCACGCTTTGACATGCTTCACTGACATGCTTTTTTACCGCCCTCTAGAGAGCTTGGGCCAGAATGTGTGAACTTAGTGGGTGTGAAAAAGTAAAAGTGAGCTCACCACAGTGCACAAAGTTGCACAGTGCCGGTGCTTCTTATGCACTTTCTATATATGCACCTTGAGTTAAGGGAAAGCATAGCATGCTGTAACAATCTAATACCCAAAAGGGGTTTGTGTGGCTCTTCCAATGGCTTCACTGGCTTAATATGACAACAACAAAAACCGCACTCATGCAGTTATTGGTCCCTAGATGCTACTACAGTTAACTCACTCACGTTTACCTGAATATAAGCAAAGACAAAAGTGACTCTTGCAAGTAAAGTAAAAGCAAGCAAGTAAGTGTTCTTAAAAACAATGCAGTGTGTGGCAGACAGAGGTAGTTTGACAGGGGTATTTTAAGGTAGAATTGTCATGAAAACACTCCCTGAGATCAACTTTTCATGTTGACTGTTTCAGCCACCTTCTCTTGATTTTGATTTAACAGTTTTGCTGAACTTTCTCATTATAACCGTCACAACTGCTCCTCAGACCACGTGTGTCTTTTATGCAACAATGTTTTCATGTGGGCATTTGCGCAGGAAGCTGGCAAGGTCACAGGAAATGCATTTCTCAATCAGAAACTTTTACAAGTGCGTAAAGGGGAGGGTCTGCTTAGCTAAAGTAGGCAATATGTCAGTGTCATCACACCACAAGTTTAAGCCTCTGACAGGCTGCGCTCATGTATCACAGGATGATTTCATCGTGACCTGTGATGATGCCGTTGCATCCCCCAGTGAGCTGTTTAGGCTGTATGTGAGGAGGAACCAGAGAATTATGTAAAATATGAAAATAACACAAACTGGGTTTTTCATGTCTTGTCTAATCTCGTCATCATCGTCACCACCACCACTAAATTCTAGTCACTTCTGCTTGGAGACACCCTATGATGTATTTAGCCAGCTGTCTGCATCACGGGGTTAATGGGAGATCAGACTACAGGACAGAGTTGTGATCTGTGTGGGAGCAACAGGTTAACGTTGCACTGAAACTGAAACATCTCACTGAGAACCGACATGATCTCCACCTTTCTCAACGGTGATCACGTCTCAGTTTCAAGCATCCACACTAGATGCTGCATTGCTGTCAAACCACTGACTACTTGAGAAAAGACAGGGGGAACTCAACGCACCACAACCCTGTCAGCACTACTTCAGGTAAAGGCTAACCACTCTTCTGCCATCCTCGGGGCTTTCCAGTTGCCCCAGGGGATGATAGAGGGGTTGCGGTGAGAAGGGCAACTGCTGCAGATGGTGCCGCAGACGCCGACAGTTCAAGGAAACTACAGTTGGATTCCCGCCAGCATATACAGTACAGGCATGCCAAAAAAAGCCTCCAATCAACACCTAAATCAAGCAAGTTTACCCTGAAATGTAAGGAAGCCTAGAAAACACTGGACGCTCTGCAGTGCAACCTCCCTCTCACCTCCTGTTCCCCTTTCAGGGTTCTGGTTTTCACAAGTTATCTTTGAACTGCATGTATGTTTGCAGATTTACAGTAAATCATAACAAACAGCATTTGATACAATGAAGGTCACAGCGGTCATATCATACCAAAGAAAAGCAAAAGTGAGAAGACTTAGACCACATAAGAGAGCATTGCAAGGAAATCCATAGACAAACAATAAGAAATGCGCTGTCATTAGATGCAGGATGTCAATTGAGACTCCTTTTTTTTCAACAGAATCTCTTTTATTTTGTCTTTGAACTGCACAGGAAATGGTGAATAAGGTTGTTTAGGAAAGTCCCCTTTATTCTAACTAAATACATCTTTCTAGTAACTTAAAATTCACACAAATCGTAAGGTTCATAACTGTTCTGAAGCTTTCAGGCAAACCTTATTCAAACACCCCAATAGCACTTTTTTATGGAACCATTTGTCCGCAAGGCTTCAGTTATATGTGACCAGACAAAAGGCCTTACTGCATATGAGAAACGTTTTCATCAAATTTCAGAAAGTTTGTGAAAATGTAAAAGGCTGAAAAATCTAGAGGAGCCATTCAACTTCAGAACACACTCTGGTTAAACATAACAAATTCAGAATTTAGGTTTCTACGTGTAAAACAAGAGCATTTAAGTTCTATTGCCATCAGAAATTGAACGTCGTTATATTCCTCCATTTAAAATACTTTGTTAATTCAGGGGACATCTTCCACCTTTCAGCCCTGTGAGGAATATGACCGAACATTGATACAAGTTGTGGCTCTGAAATGAAAAGAAAAAAAAAAAGAAACAGGTAGAGAAATACCTGCCAAACATAACAGGGTTGCATTCAAGACCACCACATTAAACAATGTTTCAAAAACTGACCCGTGATAAAATAGTATTTATTTTTTCATACATATACTTCATTTTTAGAGGGTTTCACTGCATGGGGTACTCTAAATATGTCATGAGTGTTTGAAAAACTTAGTAGTGTTTTGACTCAGAGGGGTTTTCAAAATGCTTCACATTTACATTTTGTAAAAATCAATCGTCTCTCCAAGACAAAAAACTACAAGGCTAAAGGTGGTATTAGAAATTAAGCACCAAACAATTATCTTTCCATTCAGTATAAATGGAAACATTGTGCAACCTGTTCAATGACCATAATGAACATGGCAAAAAATATGTAAATCTGATCATTAGACACTAATTACTCAAATGCAATCTGGACCCACATGTTGTTGTGTTTGCTTTTGTAGAACCGTTGATCCATAAAAGATCATCATACCGATAGTATAAGAAGTCTGTGGTTCCATTCACCAGCATGTATACAATCTGAGAGTCTAGTGATTTGACTTAGCAATATATTGAGCTATTGTATGACCATATCTCTATATTAGAAAACAAAAACGAAGAAAAATCTTTATCGTTAAGCTCTGTTATCAGTAATAGACCAGTGTCTCTGTATGTTCTAGCTATATTCTCATGTGCAAATATTCATATCAAAAGTTATACAGCACAATTCTCACCATTTTCCTTTACAAGAACTTTGATTAGTGAACATTAAATGATTCACAAGTTTAGATGAAACCAAAACAAAATGGTGCCGGCCTCAGTAAATAAAATATAGATATAACAAACACGTAACTAAAATCTGCTTCAGGCACAACTTAAATAAAGGCATTTGTGAAATTATCATATCAAATATGGCGCTTATGTCCAGTATCCATAGGCTTAAAACAAAAGAAAAAAATGCTTTTATTTACAAACAGCTAAAATCTCTGACAGATTCATGCTTCACTTCACAACCTGAATTTGTCCTTAAAGTGCATGCAATAATAAGCAGTTTTACCAAGTGGGATCTTGAATTGTGATAAGATAAACGGGTTGATCAAGCTAATGCCAATTGATCCTACATATCAAATAAAAGAAAAGGTAAGAACTGTTGCCTAGAAAAGTGAGGGACCACAGTATACTGTATGCATAAGCACAATATGGAAGTATGACCCCAAAAAAAAAATTAAATGAATAAACTCTGACTTTATCCAGTGACCCCATACAGTAATATTCACATTCAGAGCATAAAATAAAATGAAATAAATAGAACAAAATAAAATTAATAAAAAAGACAAAGCAGCTTAACACCACGGGGGAGTCCGCAGCTCACATTCCACAATGTCCCTCCATGTAACACACACATTAAGCATCATACGAACATGATGGGTTTCTACTTAAACATATCAAAGTGCCAATTTTACTAAAATTTCCTGATTTATTCAATTCATACCAAAAGGAGGAAATGGCATGGAGGAAAGAGTCTGTTATTTTTAACACATAAGTTTTTGAGTTACACTGACTAGGTTTGATTTTTATTGACATGTTGTTGTAGATTCTTTTGTTTTACTTTCCCCCCTTCAAGTTTCACAAAAGAAGTTCTCATTGCACGTTAACACCTCAATTCAAAGATGCAATATCTAAGAGAGAAGAAAAGCAAGAGAGAAAGTTATCCAGCTCTGTCACCGTGGATGTGACAAACGGTCAAGTGGACATGAAAAGGGCACGGATATGTTGTCCTCTAAAGATAAATCCACTTTCATCTGTTGTCTTCTTTGGGGAAGTCCAGAGATCCCAGGCTTCCAAAGCCGAGGCTTCTACTTTCTGTGTCAAAAGCGTTAATTTCTCTGTCCTGACGTTCCAACAAGTGCTTGATCCTTTCAGTGCGCTCCTTCTGAAGTGCGGCAAGTTCCTCCTCAATCTGTAATCGAAAAACACGATGGTAGTCATTTCGTTATATGGACACTAAATTTAAGGGGGGTTAGTTGTGTTTTGCCCTGCTGGCAATGGGGCTTTTTTGTCGGAAACTCCAACTCTTTCATAATAAGATGTCACAAAAGCTACTTGCCAGATTGCCATGAAATTCAGTGTAAATGTTCGTGGTTCTTACTGTCAGTGGTGGCTCTCCTTACCTTTAGTGCATCAGCATCAGCATAAACATCAAACAAAACAAGCAATTTGAAGATGTTTCCTTGGGCTTTAGGTGACAGGCAGTTTACCCCTTTCAGACATTTTATAGCCCAAACAATTATAAAAGAAAGTATTGGCACATTAATCGGTAATAAAAATAGTTGTTAGTTGCAGACCTAGCCACTTCATAATGAAGTTTCCACTTGTACTAAAGAAATATATATAAAAAAAACAAATTAGCAGATTGCCATGATATTTACTGAGTACTGTACTGTACAGTATGCTTGCTCAGGGTGGATGAACCTTTCGCATTTTGTACACTCTGGTAGCTTTCCTGTACGATCACAGAATTTCCTTTTAGCCAAACAAAAGGAATATATATTTGTTCATGCATAGCACATTTATGAATGAAATATTCCCTTATTTGGTGTAATAACAAAGCTTTATGGTCTGTATTTAGTCACCTTCATCAAATGTGCAAGCCCAGTTTGTGGCAAAGGGAAGGGTTACAACTTCAATACTTATTACATATTGGGTTTTAAAGAGGTCAGAGGAAAGAAAAGAAAAACAAGACGATGAAAAATATAAATGCTAACATCAGCGTGCTAACATGCTCACAGTGACACTATAAACATGCTGATGCTAAGCAGGTGTAATGTTTATCATGTTCACCATCTTAGTTTAGTGTGTTAACATGCTCACATTTGCTAATTACCACTAAACACAAAGTACAGCTGATGGAAATGTCATTAGTCTTGCAAGTATTTGGCCATAAACCAAAGTACTGGACAAATCAAAATTTTGACCTGATGATGGCACACTAATCCCAAGGGAGACATGAATATATGTACCAAATTTCATGGCAATCCATCCAATATTTTTCAAGACATTTCACTCAAAACCACAAATCTCAATCTCGTTGAAAAATCAGTGGATCACCAAAGTCATTAGAATTCATTCTCTGAGGACCATGAATGTCTGTACAAAATTTCATGTCACTCTATGCCATGGATAAAAATATTTGAATTGCAATTATTATTTTATTTTATGCATTCAGGATTGGGGTTGGTGGGACTCCTAAGAATGAGGAAGTAAAGCCACTGTCAACAAAACAAATAAAGGCCTTTAACCTTTTAAATGACCTCATCCTCTAGCACCACCCCCATGGAAAAACTTTTTTCCCTCAGTTTTCTGCCAGTTTGAAATGCCCAATTCCCTGTGCACTGAAGTCATTTTTCATAACTCCACTGTTGACAAGAGGAAGGCTGCTGAGCTCCAGAGTCACCAGTCGCTTCTTTTCACCTGCCAGCGATGAGCTTCACCAGTATGACGAGAGTGTGACACATGGGTGCTTCACCCCCAACTAGTTCCACCCCCAACTATGAAATTCCAACCAACTATTACTGTAGGAGTTGGTGGAACCCCCACTGCCTTCCCAACTGTAAACTTGTCCAGGAACGCATGTCCAGGCCATAGGTAACTGAACCGAACAACACTTTTGTATTTGTGGTTGTAATGACCATTGCAGCCTTTAGGGGCCACTAGCAGGGCACTAAATTGTAAAATCTCCCAACAAAACTGCTGCTGTAATAGTGTTGTCAACATATATGGTGTCTCTCTGGACATTATCTACCTGACTACCTATCCTGAGGTCATTTTTTATATAGTATGGTATCATGCTGCATTTATTTAAAGTATTTCAGAATGGCTTTGATCTTAAACCTACCTTCTGTTCAAGGTGCGCTCTGCGTATGGAGACCTTCTGCTCAAGTTTCTGCTGCTCTCGCTCGTGTTGGGTCTCCATCTGTGACTTGGTTTTTCTCTGGTAGGCGTCCAGGAGCTCCATCTCTTGCTTCAGCTGCTGCTTCAGAGCTTGGCACTCTGTTTCCTGCTCCGCTTCTAATCGCATCTAGAGACCCAGCGAGACAGAGGTAGTTACAAACACATTAACAACGAGCACAGGTTGGGCCTCATTTATCAAACTACAGGCCAACAATTTCTGCAGAAAGATTCACAAAACAACTGTGGCAGTGCTCTAGAAATTCAAATGTATGATGAAGTTGGAAAAAGTTGATGCACATATAGTTGTGACAGTTACCATTAGTTTGATGTGAGGAGCGAATGTGTTGTACAAATAAATATACAACATACAAATGATGAATGAAGCCCACTTTTGCTATTCATGACAAGATGCTTCAGGATCTTCGTACCGCTTGTGAGGCCATCATCTCGTTGATGCTCTGCTCATACTGCTCGGCCAGTATAGCCAGCTTGCGTGTCTGCTCCTCTTTTAGGCTCTTCAGGATGGTCTTATGGTCGCCTTTGGGAGAGACCTCCAGCTGATGGTTCCTAAGAGCTTTGTACTGCTTGTTCTGCACCTTGCAAGTATCCTGGAACTGTTTCTTGATCTGCATCTCCAGCGTCTACAGAGGGTTAAAAGAGAAATACATGTTAGTGTCCTGTTCTTGTTGTTCATGTTACATTCAGATGGTAAAACACCAAAAAATTAAACAGTAAACACTTTGTTTTATGACTTTCTTGCAGTGTCTCTCTTAATTTGACTGATTGAAACTGATGGGCTCTGTACCTGACAACCAAACAACTTGTATGCATTTAATTTCACCTTGTTCTCAAGCTACCAATACTGAGTAAATCATTTTAGATTAAGTGGTGTAAATAATTTATTCATTAATTAATTTAGCAAACTTTTACTTTACTCCATTGTAGCTAAAACTAAAATAAATCCTGTCAATAGATGAAGGGAGGACACAAGATTTAAATTTGTGAAAGATATCACCTAAAATGTTTTGGAAGAAGCAGTTTTCATGGTAAAATTATTTATGTTTTTTCTATAGATTTCTGATAGGCAATTTGGAATAAGAATACAGTACATTAAGTACATTTTAGGCAAACTGATGTCAGAAGTGCAGAATAGTAGAGGGGACAGATGTACAGTAGCTACAGAGCTTTCATATCAAACCCATTATGTAATCGTCTTGTCATGAAACATGTCCCGTCCCTTTTATAAACAAACTTTTAAAACTGGATACCAACTCACTAAAGAACTGAACAGTGACAAAGAGAAAGTTCCAGGCACCTTGAGGTTTCTGGGCTGCTGCCGCTGCTCCAGACTGTGTTTCCTGTGTAGTTCTCTCTGCCGCCGGCCGTTGTACTCCTCCTGGTTTTCGAGCTCTGTCTGGTGCTGCAGCCGCATGAGTTCAATACGCAGCTTCTGCAGCATCTGCAGCTGCCTGCGCTCCATGTCCTGGGTGGACTCGTCCTGCCGGATCATCAGGGCATGTTCCATCTCCTTCTGGGTCCTCTTCTTGTTCAGCTCCTGGGACAAGAAGTTGGATGTAATGCCGTTTTTAATGACAAGATACACAAAACACAATATCTTAGTAATTCTTTTTCTTTATGTGAGCGCTGTATTACACGTAGTTGCTTATGAAAGCGAAGCACTTGACTGGTTCCACTGGTTAATTTTGGTGTCCCTCAACATTCACTGTTAGGTCCTCTTCTTTTTAAGTTCACATGCTTCTTTTAACTGATATATTTAATAAATTTAGTGTCTTGTATGTCATCTACACCCATGTAGATGACATACAACTTTTAGTAGTAATAATTAAAAGTAGTAATAATTACAGGGTTTCCCAAGGAAGGAAATTGTTCATCCGAGTTGGTACCACCCACCCAGATCATGACAATTCAGTTAGTAAATGACGGCGTAAACAACAGCCATTTTCATCTGTTGTCACTAAATATAATGATTTTAACATGACATGAGTGCCTCTGCTCTTTTTACCTGTAGGTTAGTGTTATATTTCATAAACGTATGTTCATTTTTTATGATATTAGTGGAGGTGGTCCTTGTTTCAGGTGAGGTGGCCCACCTCTGTTGTAAAAAACAGAATTCTGCATTCTAGTTGTCAGTGGTCAGGCCCTTCAGTCAGTCTCACTGTTTGAAGTGTTGTGAAATTCAATTTGTTAAAGTCAAGACTGAAAATGTTTTATAGGGTGGGAATGAGCTAATTTGTTTGGCATGGTGTGAGTTGTACTGAAGGCCGCCATGTTTACCGCCTTGTTAAGGAAATGTGGAAATGTAGTTTTGCACTCAGTTAAAAATCCCAAATCTTTGTTGGTTTCAGGTTCCCAATGTGAGAATTTGCTGTTTTTTCTGTTTCATATCATAAAAATGTAAGTTAAGAATCAGAGTAGCAGTTTAAAGATATCACATAGGGTGCATAAGTAATTCATTGATTTATCAATAAATAACCAACAGATGATTCATAATGAAAACAGTTGTTGGTTGTAGCCTTATCACTGACATTTTCATATATCAAAAGTCATCCGTATAAAGGAACTATTTTTTCTGTGCATGCTGGTTTTGATTTGTTCATCACTGCTCACTTCACAAAATGATCTTGTGTCCAAACACCAATACTCATATCCAAAATCATGATATTGAGGTTGTCTGCATAGTCTGATTATACATTATGTTACTTAATATCAGGAAATCACATTACCTCTCTCAGTTGCTCCTGTTCAAACTCGTGCTTCCTGACCAGACTCCGGCGTTTGAGGGCCCGGCAGCTCCGGTCGTAGACCAGCCTCTGCTGGGCCAGCAGATGAGCTTCCTCCTCAGCCTGAGAGCGCTGCATTGTTTCTTTGTGCCTGGACAGACGCTCCTGCTTCTCCTCCTTGGGTGTACAAGGGTCTTCGCTCATCTCCTAAAACAAACCCACAAAATAAAAAACACAAAAATGACAGAACAGAGTGAAAGGAGCGAGTATAACCTCATAGAATATGTGTTTCGTATTGAACAGGTATAATGTATTAGATCACAGACTGTTGATCATTGTGCTGTATTCGTTCGTGATATTTACTTCTTTGATCTTGTCTTTGCAAAGCCTGTACTCCTTTTTCTGATTCTCTAAGAAAGTAGTCAGCTCTTTCTTTTGCTGAGCAACAATCTGTTGCTGGATCCTCCTCTCTTCAGCTGCAACTGACTTCATCTGTGAAGAGACATTAAAATATTCAAATTATCACCCTTTATTGATCTCCTAACTGTCACAAATGCCTGCGCAGACACAAGTTTGGCTTGAAGTGAATTAATAGTTTCCACCTCATTCATAAATAACACCTGCTGTTGAGGCTGTACCTCTTTGTCTGTTTGAGCAGCGTGGCGTTTGGCCAGTCTTTCCAGCTCAATGTAAGTGTTGTTCGCATGTGTCTCTAATTCCTTCTGCAGCCGGAGCCTATGCTCATCCATCTCGGCCTTTAGCCTGTTCTCCAGGGCGATCAGCTGCTTCTGGTGCTGCCGCCGCATGCGCTTATACCCAGACATCTGCTCCCGCAGCTCAAAGTCCTGCTCATGCTCCTGGATCTACCTGATGACCTAGACAGAGGAACACAGGAAGCAGGAAGTAAAAGAAACGGAGCAGGCAGAGAGAAACAACTGCCACGGTGGAGACAGAAAGAAAAAAAAGAAGACAGCTGGTAAGTCAGAGGCTATGGCCTAAAAACAGACCACATACAGTAGAGTGCTGAAACTGAAAAGTAATCAGTTTGCAGATTACTACACATCCGCAATAACCCAAGAACTTAACAAGGGCTGATAAGTAATACAGAACTCTGACCATATCAATGCCTTTCAGCATCAGTGTCACACAAAAGAGGTGAAGTTCATCAATATACAGAAGCTCTGCTGTTCAATCTCATTCATATCCTTCATCAGAATCAACTCTTGGTAATGAAACACAACATGAATTAATCAACCAATCACTTCAGCGCCATTTATGATGGATAAGTAACATTCATAATGCCATTATATTAGGCTGAAGACCATGTGACATTAAGATTGGCATGAGAGAAGATGTGGAAATGCATCATCTGACAAAGACTAAATCTCACTGGTAAAAGACATCAGGCAGAGATTTATATGGAATACATATAAATGCAATGCACACACATAAAAGCAGAGGCAGAGAGGGAAGCTGAGGATAGAAAAAAAATGACATCCATTAACAGGATCTGGTTGCCATGACTACAGATGTACAGCTGAGAACACAGACACCCCTTCCCTCCCCTCCTCACCCCCCGCCGCCAGCACGCATACACGCACACATACACCAACACGCGCGCGCGAGCACACACGCGTATTTTTATGCAAACGGAGGAGAGAGGGAGCTGCGTACCAAAGATGCTGATTTGATGGTGGCAATGTGTTCACAGATCTTGCAGTCGAGAGACCGGCTCTTGTGAGAAGTAGGCCGCAGCTCTGGCCTGGTGTCCCTGTGCACAGCCTCATCCCTCACGCAAGCATGGTCCTGCAGGGGGGGAGGAAAAGGAGGAGATAGTGGGGCTGGGTGCTTCCCAGGCCCTCCGCACTCGCTGTTTCTGCTAGAGCTGCTATTATTGCCGAATCTCCCTGAATGCAGCACACATCCAGCTTTAAATGCATCCTTCCCCCGCGTGTTCCCCCGCTACTGTCTGCAAGTTCTTCCTAAGAGAGAAAAGGGCATTGCCAAACAATTGCAGGCACCACCGAGAAGGCAGCTACTGGATGTAGTCGTTTTTTTCTGGCGTCCCCCTCTTCCCAAAGAGGAGGAACCAAATGGCTCCGGTGGATAAGGGTGAATTATGCAATGCCTACCATTGATAATCGGAGAAAGATAGCACAGGGATGTATTTTACTGCCACTCTCCTTTTCCGTTTCAAAATGCAAGAAATGTTTGGGAGGAAAAACACTTTTCCTGTGTTCCAATGATCGCATGTGGTACCATATTTAAAAATATTTGAATCAGATAAGGCACATCCAAACATGGTTTTCCCTCGAATATGTCGCTTGATGATCCGTTTGTATTCCACTCGAATTTCTGTCCTACATTTACAGCGCACTTGGTCATGGTAGGTGGTTCTGGTGCCTTCTATTCATCTCTTTCCTCTGTCCCTCTTCTACACTCCCCCTTCCTTTAAAGAGACACCGCAATACTACAGGCACATCTCAACAAGCCGAAAGTTATTTAACGTCAGACTCTATCACAAGATTATCATTAGTATCAGTGAAGAAATGAACTAATATGGTAAGGACAACGTCCACTTATGTAGATATGTAAATCAGTATTTGTAAAACATAAAAAATAAAAAATAAAAAAAAAGATTGTTGGTTATTATTATTAAATCCACTCCTAATTGAAATCCCACAATGTCGTCATATTCAAAAAAATATATCAGGGGGGAAAACTTTTTAAAAACAAAAACAAAAAATAAGACCCATACCAACAAACAATATTCCTCTGTCAACTGTGAACATTACTTGAATTTTGCAGTAATAATGAAGCAAAGAGACTTGAGAATATTTTTATTATTCCTGTCGTTCCTGCATTTTTTCTGGGGGGCTTCATCAAAGACAAACATTTAAATGCAGTCTGTCTCTCTCCATGGTGCTGAATACCTCTCAATCTATAAAATACTTTGTCGTCACTGCTACTGCTGCTGCTACTACTAACACTGTTAATACTTCTTCTGCAACTACTGCGAACACAAAGTACACCTTAGCAACCATGCAGTACTCCCGGCAACCACCTGGAATTGCCATGGAAACCATCTTATATGCCTAGAAACCACCTGGAACACCTTAGCAACCACTTAACAACCACCTAGTACAACCCTAGCAACCAGCTAGTAGCTACCTGGAAAGACCCCGACAACCCTGCCAGACATTCAAAACACCATAGCAACCGCCTAGCCACAATCTAGTGCCAGCATACTGTAGCAACGTATCTGAACGCACAGATTACATCTGGCAACATGTTTGGAGCCACATAGCAACCACCTAGCAGTGTCCTACCAATCACCTATAGCAACACCTCAATAAAATCTTAATCAGAGTCATTTTACATTTTCTTCAGAAATATTTGCTTACTAGTTTGTGCTGTTGCTACTATACTGAGTGTGTGAGGAGGAACTGGGGTCCAGCGTTGTTCCTCCTGGATGCTTGTTTTACTATATGAAATTTAAGCATTAAATCAAATCACTTTAATTCAACCTTTGCATGAATCACAATTTAGCTTAGAGATCTTATCAAAGACCAGAGAGTGTATACGCTCATTAAAACGGACTGTAATACTGTGAATTTTACTGATCCACTGTACATCTGGTCTGTTTCAGCTGAAACATGTCTTGGGGTGTCGTTGAGGTATTCACTTTTTTGGCTTGAGGCCTGAGAGGTCGAGTGATTTAATTTATGGTGTGCATGTTTTTCTTCCTGTTGATAACTGTGAGGTTGATGATGGATGGAGGAAGGATGACAGGCGATTTGAGCACGAGTACATGAGCATCGGTGATGGGGCGGCAGCTGGATGTGTTGGCCAAAGCTACCCTTATTGTCTGAGATTATTTTAAGATATTTTAGGCTCTTCTTTATCTAAACTGACACATTATTAATTCAGATGAAGATTCCACTGTGCGGGTCAGGAAGGACAAAAGCAAGGAATGAATGAAAGAAGGAAAAAAAATATGTATATTAAATTGTAAATATGCATGTGATATTTCCAACAAGCATCAATCCATGTGCTGACATACAGTACAAATACAGTAACTTAGTTACGTTAACATGTAAAACCCAGTGCAAGCACTAGATGTCACTGTTGTCTTTCGAGTGGCTTTCATCAGATCAGTTTAGCACCTGACTTTTACTCTTGAATCTTTTCAGCCTCCATTGCTTTTGCAGAGATGAAGCTGCTGTTATATTAATGTGTCATTTCCCAGTTTCATCCAGCTTTAGGCAGCTGTACATTTTCATGAAATGTGGCATCACATGTCTCGTAGCACCACATTTGAGCACAGTGAATTTAAGGTACAATATAAAATGTTTGTTGCAAATTGTTTAGGAAATGAATGGGTGTAATAAACTTCCAACAGCTAATTAGGACAATCTAGATATGCTGCTGCTGATGAAGGTCTACATAAATAAATAAAATTAACTTAAATACTATAAAACTGTCTCTCAATCAGGAAATAATGCAGTCCAAATATTACTCCAAACAGGACGTCAGTGCCCTCTTGTGGACCTTTTGACTAACATTGCCATGAGAAATAGAGCAATGGATGAATAATCAACACAGATTGAACTGGTTCCTCTTAATCCTCTAATCTGCTAACAAATGCATCAGTAATGAAAGACACTAAAGGAGAAAATTACATTATTTTTTATTTATATGGCAGAAGCTGTTTAATACATTTGTGGAAGATTATATGATATCCGGACAACTTCATTAGGCTGCAATACATCAGTGTACAACCTCCAGTACAAACACACAAAATAAATCTATGCTACAGCTTTTACAGTGTTTCCCTTCCTTCAAAAGCAAAATCATAGTCAACCAAATTAATTATTTTTTTTTATTATATTGCCCCATTTCACAGAAGCACCATTTGATGTACACACTTTTCTGTCATACAGTAAATAAGCTGTTTACATATAAATAGTCAATTACTATCCAGGACAATTAAACCTGTCGTTCTTTCTACTGTCCATTCTTGGCGAGTATTGTCAGCTATAATCCTCACAGCCCCTTAGGTCATGCAAGGTCACAACTACAGCTGCTAACATGTATTTTTTTTATACAGTATAAAATGAAGACATTAGAATGAAAAAAATATGGCATGTTGTTAGAAATACAAGGTCATGCTAATCCTTTTATGTAAGTGTCGCCAAGCAAAAATAATTCCTTATTTTCAGAGTCAGTTCTGTGTTATTTTGATAAGTCTTCATTTGATTTTGAAACCAAAAGTAGCTGTAACTGTACTGGTGACAATGCATTACAGTATTAGACAGTATCTTATAGCAGGAAAACAAGCTTGTTGTTACAGTAAATCACATTTAGTAAGCCGTAGTTTGTCTCTTTATGCCAGTGCTACAACGGTTGCTCCACACAACTTGGGCTACACCTGATTGTAGTTTCAGATTCTGCTTACTGGTTTCACTTTTCACTGTCCTGCGTCTGTCTGATCTGAACGGGTATGACGATCTCACTGGTGGGATTGCTGATGGATGTCCCGGGGGCAGGGGCCTCAACGGAGAGAACTCCATCACCAGACAGCGAAGAACTGATGTGCTGCAAGTCCACCCCCTGTGGTAGCCTTAAAGAAATTCAGAGGAAGATTATCAGCAACTAACCCACCAAATCAAGCAAAGCCCAGCCATCTTGTACAGCTGAGCAGACCTATTTTGCTGTTGCCTTGATATTGTTTTTTTGACTGGCTCAGTTAACCAGATAACATTTTTGTTTTTGTCACTAAAACCTATTTTTCCTGCAGGATGCTTTATCGCCTCTCTTGCTTTCTAAGGCAGAGATCTGAACTTGAATGGATTTCATTTTTCTAAACTCCTGGTATTCTCAGAGACAACTTACTTGTATTTCCGGGTGAAGCACCTTGAAACTAGTCCATGCTCATCCTGCCTTTCTTCGTGATTTCCTTGTAATGAAAAATAAAAATAATGAGAAAAAACTGTGTCAAGAAAATGTTAATGACAAGGTACAAATTGGCGCTACATTTACAACTTATTATGATGCGTTTATGATTAAGTTTTGTCACTTTTCACATCTCACAAATAGCTCATGAGGCATGTGCAGTATACCTGATATTTGCAAATAACCCTCCTTGGTTGTGATTGTAATTTCCTCAGGCGAGAAGTGATTGACATCCAGATTAATCTTCCAGCTGTCCTGCCCCGTTTGGATCTCTGACACTCCACTTGTCAGCCGTCTCAGACCCTTCTTGTTCAACGCCACGGGATGCTGACCACTGAATGGAGGCAGAAGGGGAGTTTGTGTGTACCCAGGCCAGGAGAAAGATGTCAGTCTCCTCTTCGCCCAGTCTATCCAGTCCAGATCGCTGGGGTCCAGGAAAGGAGGGAGGCCAAAATCCTGCGCAAAGATGCGGCTCGGTTGTGTCCAGTTTGGGAAAGGATCCCAGCTCACATCTCGGCGGAAAATGGGACGGGATAATATTTTATTTTGTTCACCCATATCCTAAAAAATAAACTCAGAATGAAGGAAACGGATGTTGAAACTGCAAAAGCCTGTAGCTCCACCCGGACAAACAAGTCTAGATTGATGACCTGGACACTAAACAATAGAGCAGCTGTATTTTTATCCTCAACAGAAAGTGAGCAGGAGGTCTGAGGAAAAGGCTGCTTTGGCACCTGTAATGCTCCACTCGCACACTTTATATACCCAGCTGATTCATTTTAACACTTGCCCAGCATTAAGTGTGATCTAAGGGGTGAGAATGACTTGGTATGTTATGAGCTGGGATGTTACTCCTCCGTTGCCCCGGGACCTGGAGAGGATAATGCTAATTATTTGTATTTATATCTCTGGAGTGTCTGTGGCAAGTTGCTGGTGAATGACTCTGGAAGCAGCGAGCAGACAGTTTATTCAGCAGTGGCCTCTGCAGTCTTGTCACATACTGGTGCCCTTTGTCCATAGAAATCACAGCCTTGTGTTATGTGAGGGAACAGCACGTACATTCAGAGTCACACGGTAAACAACAGCGTTACTTCCAGTTTCTAAACACAAGATTGAAGAAGAAACCAAAACAAAGGTTCTCATGTGATGAGCATGTAGGGCAAATTATAATGTTAAAGACATGTTTACATCCAAGTGATGGACTGAAAGATTGACGCAGTCGAGTGGTGGTGAGGAATTTTGCATCTAGAGCCACGTCTTCATGGGTGTCATGTTGTACAACTAATGAACCCAGCTTTAGAGAAATAAATCAAGCCATTCGCCATCAGAGAGGAAAAGTATTTATTAATGTGGCAATATCTATAGCCTTTCCATCTGCGCTCATCCAAAGCATTAATCAAAGGTAATAACCAGATAAATATTGAGCAATACATGATAGAAATACAATGTCAACAAGTACAGCTGAAGTAAGTAAATACATAATGCTTTGAGTGCTCCCATTGAAATTAGACTATTGTTAGCAACACCATCTTGGATAATCCAATCTATTCAAATGACCGGATTTTCAAACCAAAGAGTTATATACATTGTAGGTAATACTGCAGAGTGGCCTGTCATATTAGCAGCAGACAATATTTGTGTAATTTCTGAGAATAATAATATAGAACTTAATAGTATTTATAGCTGAAACTAGGTTGTAGGTGTAAGTAAACAAGCCGCCATTACTGCGATGCCACCTCCCTTGTAAACCCACAAATATCTAACGTTTGTGAAGCAGATTGTGGGAACCGAGCTCATGGGAGTCACACAGGGGATTCACCCTGAAATGAAGCTACAGAATACAATGTATTTGAAAAACAATCACAGCGCAGAGTGACCAAAGATTTTTGTTCTCTTCAGTACACTTAACTTATGACATTAACAATAATGGAGTGCTCAGACAGGAGCAGGTTGCATCATTAAGGTTTCACCTTTTACAGGAGTTTTATCAATTATTGTCAGCTTATTGAACTGACTTACAGTAAATTATTGACTTAGGCCTATCATCTTTACATAGATTATCCAACTTGGTGACTGAAATAGATGAAGCCACAAAACTTCATTAATGAAGTGTTTTCACTTTACAATAAAGCTAAAGCTGTAATTTTTAGCCCAGGATGCTGTGTGGTGAAGGTGGGTATGGTCGAAAGTGCAACACAGGTTAAAAGTTCAACCTATAGAAGTCAGTGCAACATGACTTTTATGCCATGGAAAATGTAGTGTGTGAAAGATGCAGTGTGTAGTTACTCTTTAACTGTGCAGGGACCTTTGCTCAACCTTACGATGTATTTTAGTAGCATCATGGCCGTGGTTTACAAAGTTTACAACCAAAATAAGATATCTTTTTTGTATTCTGTGTTTCTTTCTGTTCTTAACTAAGCATTAATTTATGCATGTATGCATTTTAAAGTTTTTAATTTTTCAGTAGATGCAGATATGAATATGTACTGTATGATAGCAAAGCAAGGACTGGGTTTAAAAGGCTTCAATCATTACAGCTTCTCCTGGCCTCGCAGCTTTTCTGAAATAAAAAAATAAAAAAAGTGAAGAGAGAAACTTTTATTCCTTAGCAGGAAAGTACCTGACATAACATCTGTCAAACTTTTTCCATATCAAGTAAATTAATTAATGCATTTTAGAAATGTTATGTCACAGATTAATAATACATCAGCTAAAGATACTGTACCGCACCTTTTCTGTTTTCTGGAGTGGAGTACGAGTGTTGTTATAAGTACAATCAGTGTGACAGCTCCAAGGACTGAACCGACCACAATTCCTGTGAGATTACCTGAAAAATGACAAAGATGTTTTTAAACCACAGGCTCCCTACAGAAAGCAATAAGTAATTTTTTTGTTTGCCTTAACTAGATAGTTAACTGCATAGATTCAGACAGGAAGAGAGAGTACATTCAACAAAGGTCAGAATCAAAAAAATTTAGGACATTTTATATGCTAAATATGTGCACAAATATGTGCACAAATGCAGGCTATCTCCCACGACTTCTTGTACAGTAGATTCCTGGAAACAAACCTTTTCAAACCACAAAAGTGACCCATTGTACAAGCCATCAGCCTGAGGGGTGACACTCTTGATCCGTATATAGAAGCAGTAAATAGATCCGTGAGGGCATACAACTTAAAGCTGAGCCCTTGAAGGTGATAGATGAAAAGTTCATCCTCTGGGGACAATGAATGCCTGTTCCAAATTTCATGGTAATCCATCCAATAGCTGTTAAGCGATTTCATTCAAAACTACAAATATTAACCTCATGAAGCAATAGAAGGATTAGGATTCATCATCTGGGAACCATGACTGTCTGTACAAAATTTTAAACCAATCCATCCAGTAGATGTAGATATTTCACTGGATAAGTGAAAACTTTGACCCGCTTGTGGCGCTACGTAAAAAGTCAGGGGATCACCAAAGTCATTAGGATTCATCCTCTGGGAACCACAAATATCTGTACCAAATTTCATGGCAATTCATCCGATAGTTGTTGTGATATTTTAGTCTGGACCAAAGTGGTGAACCAACTGATTGACCGACAGACATTGCCATACCTAGAACAAGGACTAGAAATAAACTAGTTTCAGCTACCTGCATAGCTGGGAAGTATTTTAAAAAGAAGGCAACAAGATATTGTAGCATAATCAGAAAATGACAAGAATTCACTTTTTCCAGCCTGGTTTTTGTATTGAAACAAATACATAAACTATTCAACTGGCGGCTTGCAGGCCGGTCCGCCGAGAAGTTGTGTTTACAAATAAATAAATTTAAAACCTGAAGGAAAAAAAACAAACAAAAAAAACACATGGACATTTTTGCCACAATAAATCCTTAAAAACCAGCAGAGTGCTCCTGTGCTGTCAGTAACAGCCAATCACAAACAAGCTTATAGCTATCTAGCATGAGTATCCTGATGTTATGTCCATGGCTGTGGAGGAAGCCACTGACAACTCTGACACAGCTCAACTTTGTTTATTTGTGCAGTTTTTCGATGGTGACTGCTTCAGAGAGGACATCCTGGGCCCAACACCACTGGAAGGACATGCAACAATTTTTCAGAGGATTGTTGCTTTTTACAAAGACAATGGACTTAATTTGGAGTGTGTTAACATGCTAGTTACAGACGGTGCTCCATCTATGGCAGGGAGAGTGAAGGGTCTGTCTGTGCGACTGTCTGCTATTAACTTTATCAGATCAACATTCTTCAACACCGACTGTTTCGTAAACTAGTTGCCGATATGTCAGCTGACAGGGGTGGACTGAAACAATAATTCAGGCAGGGAGTTTGACTCCATGCCAGGCCACCCTGTCCACGCAAACCACTAATTTTGTAGGCTAACCCTATTTGTTGATGTAACGGGTATAAAAGTTTTCTTTTATCAATTTCTTTGTTAGATCACAGCGAATGTTCATTCACCTGTGTCCGTTGTTCTATTTTCTTGTGTGTACACACACACATTCAATGAAACTGAACATAAGCTACAACAACCTAAGTATAGTACAAATGTTTTTTGATTACATAACTAAGTATAATACCAAAGTTAAAAAAAAACGCCAGTGCCAGTGTCATGACCGAGTGCTGTCAAGTCCGTAATCTAGGTTTACTACATGTTACTAGTTGAAACCATAGACTGTATATACAGATGGGTGACAGTTCAAAGGAAAAAACAACATTAAGTGTCTTAGTAAGGTGTTGGGCCACCACATGGTGCCAGAACAGCTTCAATGCACCTTGGCATTGATTCTACAAGTCTCTGAACTCTACTGGAGGGATGAACACCATTCTTCCAAAAGATATTCCCTCATTTGCTGTTTTGATGATGGTGGTGGAGAGCGCAGTCTAACACGTCGGTCCAAAATCTGCCATAGGTGTTCAATTGGCTGGTCAAGTTGACTGTTCAGGGCAGGCCAAAACAACCCTCAGGTCGCCGGGAAAGGTCACGGTGCTCCCGACTGGCTGTCTGTGAGTGTCAGCTGAGCATTGTGATCTACTTTTACATAATGACGTTCGGTGGCTAGGCAAAGGAAATGCCCTCAAGAGAGTCTGTGAGCTCAGGGAAGAAATGATCACTTTTCTCCATGATTGCAAGCACAAGAAAGCCGACGCGTTTCTGTCACATGAGCGCCATGAATGCTTGTGCCTCCCTGACAAACAAGCATTTGCATCACTGTTTGCTTGTTTGCTTGTGTTTACTTTTGAGGCTATATCACAGCCTGTGTTGCAAAGAAAATGAAATTAAGCACTTGGCCTAATCACTTAAAGAAGGCCTATTTATTNGTGGCGCGTTGTGTCAAATGTGCATAAATAATGAGAATAATAGCTCAGGGGAATGTCCGACCCCCGGGCCCTTCGCTTTCTGAAAATGTGGCCCCCTGAACAATATAGCTGAAATCAGTAGTCCTTTAATCAAAACTTAAAAAATGTGCAGTATGTTCAGTAGCAACACAAAAAATACTTTGTGGCACGAAGAACACAAAAAAAGGCTTGGGACAGCAGCTGCTCTGGACTGGAACATGTTTCACTTTTCTACATTCAACGGTTCCCCTCCTTTTTTCTGTGACAAGGTTTGTTTTTTGTTTGACTGGGACACATTACTCACTTGCCCCGGTGTTTCTCGGGTGAACTGCACACTGGCAAAGCACAGAACATGAATGTCTGCTCAAGTGTATGGGAAAAAATGGATGAGCCTATGAAGGCCATGATCAGGACATGAAAAAGCCTCATGTTGTCACGGGGCAAGTGTGATTGAATGACCTTTGGCGCGACAGCAGACCTTTTTAGCCTAATGTCAACATTAAGGTCCTAATTAGACTGACCATGAAATGGCTGCTATATTATGTCATTGTGTAGGAAACTCATTGGAAAAAGTAAAGCACAGGCAGCCCATAACGAAGGGCACAGCCTATAGAAGTGGTCCTTGTTTAGTTGTGTCCACTGTCATTATAGGTTTAAGATAGGCCTATACTGTGGTTAAGGAAGGGGTCACTCCTCGTATTGATTAGAGGGCCCCTGGAGCTATTGCATTGCTAAATTCTTTATATTTCCAATTTGATTTGTGCATTTCTATTACAGTCAATGATCTTATAAGTAATTGTCACTTACATAAATATTTATGTAAAAAGATCATGAGAGTGATTTGATTTTTTGTGCATTTCAACACCTCAGAGCTGATTCAATGGATCAAATGATGCACACAAACACACACACACACACAAGCATGCTCAAATACAGACACTCACACATTTGCCACTGCTGATTTGTGAAGATCAAAATCAAAGCACAAGACTGATTTCATCATTTATTCATACTGGGAACCACGCAGTTTGTGTCTTCTCCGGACCACTGGCCATTCGCCTGGCACACGCGCTCAGCTGATCCTTTGAGAGTGTAGCCGTCATCGCAGGAAAGCTGCACCTTAGCTCCTTGTAAATATGTGGTCCCCTCCTTCTTCCCATTATTTGGCGGTGAAAGCCATCCACAGGATATCACTGCACATTATAACAATAACAACAATAACACTGTAAAATCGAGGAAATGTTGTACATGATAAGTTTTAAGTTTTTCATCATATCTTTGTATTTACTCACCGGGCTCTAGATCCTGCACAAGAGAAATGTGACTCTGGTAAGACACTCTGGTAGAATTTCCCATTCTTGCACTACGACCTACGAGGATATCGTACCTACAGGAAAATGAGCTGCTGTAGTTAACAAAATGATTTCACTGCAGTGGAAATAACTTGCATTTACATAAACTTAAAAACTGAATCATCAGGAGCCGAGATATTGTTACTTTTAGTCCCTGTTTGGGTCAACCTCTAAAAATACTACATCCTACATTTCCCATAATGCAACTCAATAGTCTTTAGTGGGATCTTCTTGCCTGGTTAATGCCCATGTCTTTCAAATTCCACAGTACTCCAAAATACAATAATATTTAATTAATTAATCATTATAATAGTAGATAACAGTTTTCTTCTCGTACCTGCAGAACTGAGAGCCCTCTCCAGAGCATATCTCAGATGCCTGATTGGCTAATGGATCATCTGGACTCTCAGGGGCAGAAAACACTGGAACAAAAGTAGCGTCATGTCTGGGGCGATGGTAATATGTGTCCAAAAGATATTCTGAATCATATGTGAACAAGGCAGACCCGTTGTGGACAGCCCCTGTAAGACAAAAAGAAAGATACACACTTACCGTTAAAACAGCTTAAATGTAAGTGGAAACTTAGCAACATTATCTGCAGATGTTTCACACAATGATTGAGAATGATTTTGCCTGATCTATGCGTGAAATGAGAAAAAAGAAAAATGTGTTTTCCCACCGTGGAAGGGTAACATGAAGGGGACATGACCCTAAACAGGAAGTAGTATGACAAAGAAATGGTAAACTTTGGTTAAAGTCTTCCTAACTAATGTCCAGGATAATTTCTACTGTGAGTAAGGAATACATTTATGGTTGCTGCCTTTTAAACCTGACCGAAGTCCTGACCTTACTTTCATCGTAGCTTAATGTTAGCCTTAACTAAATTTGTTTTACTTATCTAAGTTTAATCACTGGCTGCCACGCAATGAAATGCTGAATATGTTGTTTCTCATTATGTGGGATATTTCTTGTTTTCATCACATAATCAAAGTCTTGGTGAAAGAACATCTTAATGTGATTTATATCCACAACTGTAGTCTATGTCACAATGCCTATGTAAGGTTTTGTTGGGTATATAACATATACAGCTCATGTATAAAAGTAGGTTCACAACCAGACATAAACACCACGTGAATTTTGAACAACAGCACATAATCTGCATTGTTAATAATTTCTTACAGCTTGCCCCAAAGTTGAACAGCTCCTCTGGATTGGTGTGATTCTCCACAAGTTGACCGTTGCTGAGAACGAGGTTGTCGCTGGCGTCACCGTTCATGTTTCCCAGCAGTCCGAGAGTGGAGTATTTGAACTCCTCTGGCAGGAGCACCGTGATTGTCATGGTTCCCTCTCTCAGTCGCACTTCCACCCCGGCTCCAGTGGAGAACATCACGGTCACATTTGTGGAGGTAGGAGAAAACACAAACACATCTGGAAGAGAGAGATTTGGTTTGAGTGAAGGCAGTTCTTGTAGTTTTAACAAGATCTCGAGACCTCACTTTGAGGACCCTGAAAACGTTTTCTCAACCAGCTTCTTACTATGAGCAATAGGGTTCTCCATGAACACAAAATTTTCTGCCAAAGTTGGAAAAGTTTTGGTCTTTTCACATTTCTGCAGGGGTGAAAGAAGTGTTAAGGTCCTTTACTTAAGTAAAACTAGCAACACAACTTCTGCGAATACTCTATTACAAGTGAAAGTATATTCATCATGTTGTAGCAGATTTAAAGCTACATTTTCAGGGGCTTTAAGGTGACAAAAATGCCTTGAGGTCAGAGCTCTTCTCAGTCACTCTGCTGTCAAGTCAAACAGTCAAGTGGTTTGTGAAGTACATTTAATACCACAAAGAGAAAATCACAATGTCACAAATGCGAAGACTGTGTCTGAATTCATACTTACTGTCAAATGCAATGAACAAAGGGAATACGTATACAAATTTTATCAGGGGTATTAAATTAATGACTTCCTCATAAGTAGTAAGGTAAATCAGGGTCTCACTATTGAGGTCCATCCAGCTCTGCTCAGAAAAGGAGAGGGTTTTTTGATTCTGCAGCACTTCAAGGCCGTCGTGACCGCTGGCCAGCCGCACCTCGATAACATCAGAGTATAACTCTGTCATGACTACAGCCGTCAACTTTGTTGCTTTTATCGTGGTTCCTGATGGTGAGAGAATCACACACAATGACGTAAGGAAAAGGAATTGTTTTAACAGTCCATGTGCAGTGTGTATTTTATATATAGAAATATTTGTTGTCATTCTTTAGTGGTAGCATTTAGTGATCATTATTGACAAAGACAGGAAACAGTCACTTTTAAAAGCTCAGTGGCTTCAGTAGCTCACCATTCACCGGCTCTGTTCTGCCTTGGATTGTCAGCTGTTTCATTGCTGAGGTCACCAAAGTGTATTCCCCTTTGCCATTGAAGGAGTAGCTGATGCCATCAAATGTTATGAAGTGGGGATCTCCAAACACCACAGCTGGCATTACACACAAAAAAAATTAAGCCTTGACACTAAACAGTAATCTTAGGAAAAATATAAACCATAATACCGTGATTAACGATTCACTCACCTGAGCTGGGTGACTGGTAACGCCTGCAGTCACTGGAGGGCCGGTGTTTGAAGTAGTAGTGGCAGTTGTCGGACCAGAGGCAGCAGTAGTAGAAGCTGAGGACGTCGTAGACCCAGTGGGACTGACCAGGAATTCGAGGTGGTCTCTTGAATGGAAACGAGCCCCAGTCGTGCGCTCGGTCTGGAGTGCTACCCCCAATCGAGTCTGCTGTCAGGACCTGAGCGCCGGTGCTGTCATAGCAACACTGTTGTCCTGCTCCATACCATTGACTGTATAAAAGAAGGACTGTTGATACCAATGATTTCCTAAACATTATCAATTAGAACAGTGAACTCTACTTATTTATATTAAATTCATTGCAGTATAGTTAGTAGTTACATCATATTTTTATTAGTGTAACTTACAGTATTGCATTACTAAGCAATGGATCACAATCATTTTTTACTTCCTTTCAGGATGCTTTGATATATTTTTAGGTATGACTGTACAATAATGGCCAGGTGTTCTTTTTTTGTCTCAACAAGTGCTCCGTTAATCAGTACACAGAGTTAGTTTTACTATTCCAGGTGCCATAATTCAAGTTGAGCATTCATATAGAGGGCTGGTGCAGAGTTTAACCGATTGATGTACTAACATCCAAGTGAGTGATTTACTTCTACTTACTGCCAGGGTGAGGTAGCGTGGGCCAGGTATGACCATGTCACTGAGGTCATACAGTAGATAAGAGTATAGATAAAAAATTGGCAGCCAAAAAGCTACAAAGTACAGCATAAGAAGATACCAAACGATTTGAATTTTCTGTTTGCCTTTTCTGTGCCCTAAACCTTAATTTAGAATTTATTTTATTTTGGCAAAAATATTCGCAATTGTCAAAAATCTAGTAGTAAAAAAATTTCACAAAATGCTACATTAACCTGCAGTATCTGACAGGTTTGTTAACATTATGGCACCTCAACAAAAATATTGACGTAAGTAAGAAGAGTACAGGAAAACCAGCTTTATAAAATGCAGATCTTAATTTTTGTTCTGCTCATGGAAAGTGAGTTTACACATCACTCCATTTAAATCTATCTTAACTAACGTAAGTATTAGAGGGCACTGGAGGTTGCCGCCTATCACAGATTCAGCCATACTGACAGCTATCAGCTGCAAATTAATTCTAGCTAGTATTTAAAGTTACAAAATAAAGTTGTACTTTACAGCCATAACCTGCTAAATATGGTTTGACTATGATGTTGTCACCCAACCCTGAGGGCAAGTTAAGAGTCTGAGTCAAGGACTCACCTGGCCTGTATCGCCCTCACACAGTGAACACTCCCAGGGTGGTAGGTGCACACACTCCCTTTCTCTATATCACAGCCATAGTCAGTCTGAGGAGAGAGATACAGTGTCTGTGATCAGGCAGCCAAATGTACATGTCACTGTGTTCATTTATAAACTGCAGTGACTTGACTTACTTAACTTTTAATGGTACAACCTGAATGTGTACATTTCTGGTTTGAAACTTGCAAGTTTTTGCTAAAAAAAACAAAAAAACGAATAGCTGGTGCAACCCAGTCCAGAGGCATAATTATAATATGACAAAGGCAACCACTCAGTTTTTCAGTTTTCTCGTCCACAATTTGACAGCAGTTTGTAAGCAAATGCTTCAAACTGAATCCTCATCAATACACAAAGTCACCAGCTGCACGCATGCAGTTTAAACATTATATTTGTCACTCACCAGCCATTAAAAGACAGTAATGGCCTAACCCTAACTGTAAGCTTGTAAAAGATTAAAGGCAGTAAGATTGATGCTGAAACGTGTTCAGCTTGCAGAGAACGCGTGTGCTTGTAAATACTGTAATAAGGAGAGACTTCTCCTTGACTTTTAACTGATAAGCAATGAGCATTAGTAAAAGGCTATGACCGCTGACAACCACCATAAACACATAAAGTGATTACACACTTTAATCTAGCACATACTTTGATGACATTTCTGTCCAGTTCTACTACTTATGCTTTTATGTGCAAGAGACTATGTGAAGCATCTCACAACGATTTTGCGCCACTTGTTAATCATTAAACCTTTACTGCAAGGCCATTTCAAGTTGAGTATATGCCAAATATAAATTTGCTATTCTTCAGACTTACATGAAACCTCCCTGTGTCAGCTCTCGCTTGAGCCAGAGTGCAGGGGCAGTCTATGAGCTCAAAGAGGAAGTTGGGCAGCTCATTTTCCAGCTGGTCCCATGCTAAACATTTGTCCAGGGCCCAAGCTGATGAGTTCTGCCTGAACTTCTCCTCCAGATGCCAGGCCAGAGCGTGATCCTCAGTCCATGCTGCTTGTACATTCCTAAATGAAACAATTTGACAATGACAGCTGTTAACTACTTTTATATTCATTAACTTTGCATATGAGCTTTTCAGATTCTTCTTTTTTTGCTACTAATGGAGGATTTAGATCTGTGTGAAACCATAATTGAATAGCAAAAATAATATTTTCTGTTACAGTCTTGTATATTATAGGAAGTGTTTGTACATACCACATGCCATCAGGGTAGGTGCTGGGGCTGACACGGACAGAGCCAAGCTCCCAACTCGAAAAGCCATTCTCTGCTGGCTTGGGCAGAAAGCTAAAGGAGCCATTGTTGGGATGATCCTTTGAAAGTGAGTACAGATAGGCCCACTCACCCCGCCAGTTGTCTGAATATGCTTCTACAGAGAAACATTTGAAAGAATTCAGTGTTTTTACACAATTAATAGTCATGTGACCTACAAAGTGTATATACAGGTGTACTCACCTGTTTCGCTGTATCCCCAGAGCTCTATATTGACCCTCTCCGCTCTGACCAAAGAGGTATTCCATGTCATCTCAAGAGTGCCTCCAACATCAGGTGTACCATAGTACTGCCATTTTGTTGAGTTGGCCAGAATCGCCTTAAACTGAGAATCTAACTTGCCAGTATGCACTGTAACAACACATTTGAATCAAATAAATCACATATTAACGTCATTTCAACACCAAATTAAAAACCATGTGTTATAAATTGTACACATGTTTGTTATATATGTGTTATATTGTACCTGAGAGCCAGGCTCCAACTCTATTGAATGTAGTGCCATTATCTGAGGAGATGTGCAAAGGAATCCATCCTGTTTCATACAACAGTGGGGAGATACAATGGCCTCTGCTGTTCTCATCCACATACCCCACAGTATTGATAATATAGTTGAATCTGCCATTATAAAAGAAAGATTAGAAAGTTTCTATACTGTACTTCAACTGTGTAATGTTACTGTATGAGCATGAAAGCTCATTCTACTAGTTTTTTCCAGTGCTTTTAACTGCATCTAGTAATTGTTTTGGATGTCTTCCTCGGCGGATTGCTCAGAAGGCCTCAGGAAGACCGTGAGATGTGGTTGAAAGCACTAGAGGAAGCTAAAGTTGAAAAGACTTTTCAAGTGTTATGTTAATGTCTTCCAAGTCGCTATATTTCATTTATGAGTAATCAGTCAATCAAAGGTGTAACCAGAGCAGGTTTAGGAACATGTAAACACCTGAAGTGTAAAAATCTTACCTGCATACAATCTTGGAACTCTTATTGAAACTTGCATCAAGGACAATAAAATCTGTCCCACCCAAACTGGACCCGGAGTATGGAAAGAGTTCCACACAGTACTCTTTATAGTCCGTACAGCAGTTCTTCAGAGACGTGCATGTTGTGTGGCATGAACATGAGTCTAATTTTTCCCCACAGTTTCCTTCACATGTCTGTCCTGTCCAAAATAAGGAGAAAGAGGTATGGAGCCTGGAGTGTGCTACCAGTTTTCATTTTTTCATTTATGTATCATTGAATTAAATTTGTGTTTAATGTTGCATTAAACATTTTAACTCATCATTTAACTTCAGTTTGGTTATTCTGTCTTAAAATATGAATAGTTGATTGAATTTTAAAATGGATTTTCAAATAATCTAAATAGACTTTTACATTTTACTTTTTGTACTTGTCTTTTTGTACTAATGTGTCTTTCTGTAATGGTCCCCCTTTACAAATCAGTTTCTGTTCAGTGATTAGTATAAAAACTACTCTCTGCAACACTGAAAATGTGGTCCAGCACTTCTTGTAGCTCAGCTGTTGACTTCTGACCCCACACATACACATATGCTGCTTTTTGAAAACGTGCCTTCATGTGCACAAATACTAAATATCCTGCAATGTTAGAATGAGCCGCTTAGTTAACTGTTTACTCCTGCATTCGACCTTTACCCTTCACTGTAGTGAACACACAGAAATATTGTTGATCCTCTCATGTAACTCAGTAAGAGAGCAAATAATGGTATTTTTCAAAATGTCAGAGATAAAACACAATTTATGTGTACTTTTAACAATGTAGACGTTTGTGGGTACTTACCTAAAGTCCTGCAGATACATGAAACCAGGAGGACAAATATGACTGCTGTGAATCTTTCCATGACAGAGACAGAAATTGTGAGCCAAAGTTGCTGCTACTTTCTTGCTTGCTTCTACAGTTTCATTGTAGATACACTCAGCAGTTTCTAAACCTTGTCCCTTCAATCACAGGCATTTACATCTGTTCAATCATCAACCAGAGGCTATTATGAGAACAGCGGTGTTTATCCTCACGTAGCTACCTTTGACCATCCCTCACTTCAATGGCAATCAGTTTGTAACATTTATTATCTGATTAATAGATTGTATTACTTTCTTATTATCATATTTAGANAGAATTTTCCGTTTTGTTCTGAATACTTTTAACAAGACTTTACAAATGTTCTTTTCATGTTGATGTTTGTTTTGTCCAGCAGAGTGTTAAGTGCTGCTTAACACTGAGACACCACTGAGAGGGAGATTATTTTGTATTTTGCAGAGGTTAAAACTATATTTATTAATTTTATGCATCATGTCCTTATTTGTTCCCTGGCCACCAAATCAGCATCAGGATGTGACCTTAAGGTTGACTTCTCTTTTAAAGATCCCTGATGGGGGGAGCTGTAGGACCAGCTTTAGGCCAGTAGGGGGAGCTGCTACCTCGGGAATCATATAGATTATCAAGCATCCATTTGATGTGCTGGTGTATTTTGCTCTGTACTGAACTAATTTCTTAAAAGAAAATACAGATGCTTTACACATGCAGTGTCCATTGTGGTTTAACTTGTTTTAATGTAATGACATTGGGTGAGGTATTATAAACATTGTGACATTCATGGCTGCACACAGATGTAATATTTTTCTCTACTGTTATCATCTAGACAGGATTTCAGATATGTTTAATACAAAAAAAAGATTACAAGTGCTTCTATTCATATTAAGGGCGGTTTATTTCCATGAATCTGAGCTGGAGCTTGTTGATAATTTAAACTCCAGATATTAGGAACAGGCAGAGCCACTGATATTCTGGCAAGGCTCTGCTGTGAGCTTGATGCCTGCTCTCTATAACTAAGATATTGGCAGTACTTGTGTAATAATTGCATACACATGATTGGATAACATTCTCATAAAGATGCAAAAAGTAAAAATCAGCTGACATGAAACACAATTGGCAACAACCATGGAGCAGGATTACAGAACAAGCATGGCTGTTACTAAAAGCAACATCATCCCAAATCACTGGCAGCATCATCTGGACTTGGTTCTCGTAGATTCCTAAAGAAGAAAGTAAAGAGCTTGTCCATATAATTGTAAATTATAATAGTAATTTTACATTGTCCTAACATGATCCTTTGACGAACTCCACACTCACCACCATCAAATGGCCATTCTTTGCCCGGTAGACCATGGACTCCTGACCACTCTTGAAGTCCACAAACCCCTCTCTGCCGGGCTGGATGTCAAATCGCACACTGCAAGTGACAGTGACAATTTCACATTGAACTAGGCTCATCCATCGTTTTTATCATTTAGATTTATAGCTTTCAAAATAATATTACTACATAAATTCCAGATTCTTCACCTGCCCTGGACCACTTTGATGGAGTTCTGCTTGTTGGCAATAAGACTCAGCTTAGTCAGGGCCTCAAACAGGTAGTCACACTGCAGAACCAGATCCCCCTAAAAGAACAAATGGCGTCAGTCCTTCAGTTGTTAGATGTGAGGGATTTTATAATCCCTAAGCCTTGAATGAGTCATTAATTTAATGATTCATGAAATTAATGTTTCTGATCTGGGGTCTGCCTCATGGACCACATTTCTGAGTTTATAATTATTGACTTGTGAAGATCTATGAATAAATCCCTCACTCAGCTCTCCTGGTAGATAGAGATTAACATTTCAAGATTCCTGGCTTCAAAAACACTGGTCACTAGTAAGGCAATGGTCCAAACTGATTTTATCCCTGCAGCGTAGTGTCATTGCAAATGTTACAAATGAACTGAGCGACAGGGTGCTCTGGTGGTCTACAAGTGCTGACCATGAACCACAAAATCCCTGGTTCACATAGTCATCTCTCTGCTGTTGGCTATCTAATAAAGGCCCAACAATGTAATTTAAAAGTAAAGAAAATCAATGACAGACAAACCCTTACAGATGTGTTATCATGATGTAATCTGTTTTTAAAGTAAGTTAGACATTGGCCGTTTTGCCAGTGTCTTAGATATCTATAACACCAGCCTACCTTTTGCTTGATGTCATCACATGTAACATGAAGGATCAGGAAGTTGTCACTCAGGTTGCTGACCGACACACCTATAAAAAAAGAGTCATTTTTACAGTTTCAAGCACGTGTCAAGCTCTCCTTAGAAATAATGATGCTTATTTTGTCTCTGTCTGACCTTTCAGAGAGGCGTAATCTATCCGCTGCTTGATCTTGGTCTCTTCGACCAGGTAGGCGGCCTCCTGGGTAAAGATGAGCTGCCGGAGACGAGGCCTGAACCCGTTCCTGTCATACTTCACCACTGGCACACTGTACTGTGGGAGGGACGCACACGAGGTCAGAGTGGATAAAAAAGGACAAAGCCACAAAGTAAATTCCAGTGTTAATTTACCTTGATGTGCTCATGCCGAATCATCTGAAGTACTTTGATGTTTATGTCTTCTGCACCTTAATGAAATAACAGAAACTATTGAGAATCCATGAGAGAGGCTTTCACACACAAATTGAACACAATAATACGATACTGTCTCAGTAATTCCATTATAACTTGCTTATAAATGTGCAGAATAGTCCATTGACATTCCAACTTTAAAAAGCAAAATAAGATATCTCAGATACAAAAATACTGCCACGAAAACTGGAACATTCATACTTGAAATCTAATGTACAGTTCTGCTGGCATCTGCAGTCTCCACAGGCAATTATACCTTCTGTAGTAATTATGAGAAAAACTATATTCCTATAAGTACCGTCAATGAAAAGAAAATAACTCTGCAGTCTTACCTATCCTGGTGTCCATGAACGGTCTGCACACACTGAAGGGGTAGTTTTCTTTCTTTCCTTTGAACATGGAGCTCGTCTGTAATTTCAACAGAAGCTGGAAACAAGGATGACCGCAGAAAGTAAGTTAAAATGAGATACTTTATTTCCTGAAGCAAATTTGTCTGGGACTTGCCAACAAATGGCTTCCAAAATTAAGTTATTTTAAGTATAGAATGGATGTGTTGTGAGTGCATGTATTGTGTACTCATGTTTTTAACATTGTGTGTGAAAGAGGGTGGATTGTACCTGTGCTTTCCTCTGTGGAGTGATTCCTCGGACGTACTTCCCTACCATGTGGCGAATGTAGACCTTCTTCAACACCTGGGAAACCTAAAAAAATACAGTTCTACATGAGCTGTTTGATTCGACACCTTTACAGGGTGCAGCCATTACCAAAATTACCAACCTGTGCCCTCATGTATGCAGCATTATAACTAGAAACAGTTGGTGTAAAAAAAAATGTATCACCCACCTCCTGCATTATGGGCGGAGGGGTGAGCCAAGAGTCTTTCTCCAGGACTGATTTGGGAAGGTTTTCCCTCAGCCGTGTGAGGTAGTTCTGCCTCACATACGCCAGGTACTCACTGTTGTCAGTGCAGGCTGGCTGATTTCTAGTTATGAAACCTTTAATGAACCTAGAACAAATCAATAGACAGGTATGCTCACAACACAGACTTTATTAGACTGTATGGCCATGATTCTCATCTCATTTAACCTTCAAATCGGTTATATTGTGTGAACTTACTTCTTGATGACCTTGACAGCCCATGCCCTCTTTTCGCGCTCCTTTCTGGCCATCAGACCTCTCCAGCAGTTCTCAATCTTAGTGGCTATTTATATAAGACAAAGTAACAAAAGGTAATATCTTGAAATGCTTGTCATGTTAGCCATTCACCTACATTTAGCCAAGGAAAAGCTTTTAGTTTGTGCTCATCAGTAAACAAATTTGTGGACATTTTAACACTCACCAGCCTCTCTCTGTTTCAGGTAGTCTCCTTTCACTCTGTAGCCTTTGTACTTGGCCTGAATCCTTGTTGCTGCAACAATGATAGTTACAGTTTCACCCACAGGAGTGTCATGATACTTAATGTAGCATTGCAACTAAATGTACAGAACAACCTGAATCTCACCTAGCTTATGTTTGCAGACCTGAAAGGCGTCTTCTGTTGCGAACAGAGTTCTCGGGTGCCGGATGAAAATTTTTGTCCTTGAGGGCAAAAGACAAACAATGAGAAGTTCCTGTATCTCTCCCAGGTGAACCAGCACCCATCACAGTCAGTCTATGGCACCCATCCGTTCAACATCTGCCTACCTGCCCATCTTGTACTCATCAGGTTTGTAGCCCAGGTGTTTGATCAGGCGCCGCACGCCTTCTGCTGCCGTACCTCTCCAGTTGGGCCAGGTGTCTGGACACAGAGGCTTATACCTGAGCACAGAAGAAGACCACAGCTTTATACCAACAGCAGCAGCAATAAATGTGGCCACGGAAAAAACTGAGCCAGCCAAATGTCTTCTGCAAGAAAAAGAGCGACCTTATTTGCATTTTGGATGAAAACAAGAGCAAACAAGAGCGTGTGAAAGTGTGATTACCTCTGGAGAAAGATGTCGTATTTCCGTCGGTAAGCAAACCCAGCACGCCTGACCCTCAGGTGCTCCATCAGCCCCAGGTACTTCACCTGATGTCTCACCAACACATCGTCAAAGCGTCCTGCAGGGGACACCAAAGGTCATCAGGGGTCAAAACTGTGTGGTCTAACTTACACGTGCTAGCTGACTGGAGGCTGAACACACAGTAAAAAGTATTAGCTTGGCTAGGGTTCTAAGGTCTTTTCAGAAGTGAAGGATTTTTGGGACAAAAGGCCTCACCTGGCTGCTTGGCTTCATTGGGCTTAATGCAGCGGACGTACCAGGGCTCTTTGGACGTTAAGATCTCAGTCAAGCCCACCAGGCTGCTCTTAAACTGAGTCACCACCTGAGGAGTCACAGGAAAATGGCAGGTATACGAGTGCTGATGGTTTGTAGTTTTGTAAATCATGAAATCAGTGGGTCATTGAGCATCTTTCTTACAGTTTCAGGTCTCCTCTTGCTGTCCGGTTCAGTAGAAGGAAAACAGTGTTTGATAATAGCATTCTTAGACTGTCGCATGACCTTAAGGAGAATAGGAAAACTGTGTAATTACCCGACATGTCATACAGTATATACCCTAAATAATAATATAATGTAAGAGTTTTGGTGTTTTTTGGTAGCAGGGGAGGATATTAGAAGTCATACAGTAGATTCAGAACAAGTTTTGTATTTGTGCACTACAATGAATCAAATACATCTTCAAGGAATCATGAACCAACCTAATACTAATAATAGTATCACCTGGTTTCATACTATAGAAATTAAATGAATTTACCTCTTTCCCATTTCGATACAAGAGATCATTGTTTTTGTCTAAGAATCCTGAAAGTTTAAAGAACAAAGAGAAACTTTAGAATACAGTACATATGTATTATTTGGCAACAACACATTCCTCCTCTTACAAATGAAAAGTTGCATTCATAAGCAATAAAGGACACTCTTTCTCACTTCAGTACACTCAATGTCTTACTTGGTCCGGTATGACTGGTAGCATATGGTGGCTGATGGTAACAGATGTAATAAAATAATATATACGTTTCACCAAAAATCCCTTTTTTATTTATGTACACATTTTGTTATTATTTTTCATTGACATATTTGTCTATAAATATATTTTTGGGGAGCTTTTATTTTGTCAATTTTGCTTTCGTTATGTGACCTTTAACCCTCCGGTTAGCCAAAGAGTCCTGTGCTATCAATAGTGTTAAAACATGATAAAAAACACTCAACAGCGGTCTGATGCTGTTGTGTAGTTTAACTTGTCCAGGAAAGGTATTTTTACTGAGTAGAGCGCTTTGTTGTAACATTCTAGTTTAACCAAACTCAAGCTAGACTACTGGAGCATGTAAGTGGTTTCTCATGCGGACTGCTGTCCTTTATGCAGGTATGTGGGCTCCCATGTTATTTCTTTTGTTAATATATAATAAATATTTGTTTTGTTAATAATTTCATATTTTTACAACACTTTGTTTTATGGGGAAGTTCATGTTTAGATCCATTATAAAATGTAAAAAATCGCTACTCCTGGGTGGAAAATTGAACTGAAAACTGTGACAATACTATTAGAAAGTAATGTATTTATTAATCATATTTTATGCACATATTGAGGACTGATAATGTGATGCAATGGCAAATAGAAATGTATATGGTCAGTTGGCCAGAGGCCCTGCTGAGGAAAGATGTGCATGTAGAAGCCCAGTCATGTGAAGCTGCTGTACTGATTTTATTTTATTTTATCCAGAGGTGAGAGCAGTTGTCCTCGTTGCAAATCTTGTAGTAAGACAAATAGTCATTCCAGACCAGTTACATCAGCTAATGTTAGCAACCTTTATATGGTTGAGTCACTGAGTCAGTTTGCTGACTGTTCTTCACTTGTGCTATTGTACATTTTAGCATTTGGCTGCTGTTACATAAGCTTGTTTAATGGCACTGTAATAGATAAAGATATTATTTAACATAAAGAGGCATTTCATCTCTTACCAACAACACAGTATGTGACCTCTCCAGCATAGTGCAAGAGGCGGAAGTCTCCTCTTTCCAGTGTTTTCCTCGTCTTTTGGTCTGCAAGTTTATGTCTGCAGTAAGGGGAAAGTTAGTATAGGTTATTATGATGTTTATGCAATGTGCTGGTCTGGCTGCTGAGTCTTGTTCCTTAACCATGTGAAGACAACGTGCACTTTCTGTAAAGCAGAACTCACGTGACAAAATGAGGGTGACCGCCAATCTTTTCCTCCATCTTCTCCAGGAAGGTGAGATCTGTGGCCTCTCCCGGACGTAGACATTCCTCGTCCTATATGAGAGGACAAGGGTCAATTATTCAGCCATGTTTTTGTTTTTCAGGCGAGTATATTGTTTGTCTTTCTGTAAGACCATAACTCAATTATATGTTTACCAATAAAGAGATGATTCCTCTGTGTTTCTCCTCCACAAGATCACAGATTATCTTGTTGTTGAAATATGGCACTGGTTCCCACTGTGCATAGAAAAGCATTAGTGGTTTTTTATTGTATGTAAGTTTATTTTTGCACATTAGTAGCACTGTGAGCCACAAATGTGAAGAAAATATAAGGAATAATAGCATTATTACTTCAATCCCTTCCATCTCGTACTCCTCCTGCTCCGACTTGAGGGTCAGCTGGATGAAAAGCTGCTGCAGCTTCTCGTTGCAGTAGTTGATGCAAAACTGCTCAAAGCTAAAATAAATCAGAGGCACTGTCAGTATCGGATTCCTCATTTCACACGTTTGCTGTTGAAGAATCAGTTCATCTGTCCGTGATCTCACCTGTTCACGTTGAAAACCTCGAAACCGTAGATGTCCAACAGACCAATTACTGTTTTCCTGGAGGAATCCTACAGATAAATTACACAGATATGATTTCTGCTTTTTAGACATACATGGAAAATCTGCTATGGATGGTATTGTGTAGTCAGACCTCTCTGGAGAAATTCAAGCTCATATGTTGGTGTTACCTTAAACCGATAAAATTACATTCTGAAAAGAAAATCAGCCCAAAGGAAAATTTGCCAGATGTGCCGTTTCCAGAATTGGGTTTTTTAAGACTCGCAACCAATCAAATGCCTGCCTCGGGCTTGCTAAAATCTCGTTACCCCAATTTTCTCCCCATTCTTAATGAGACAGGCCTGGCTAGGCGAGATTAGAAAGATAGCTTTTTTTTTTACTTACCTTGTTAGCTAAAGATTCATTGATCTTGTTGACCAGCCAGTTGAAAGTGCGGCCATAGATGGCTTTGGCAAGGGCATCCCTGGCATATAATGCATGGTCCACAGAGAAGGGACTGAATACCTTTAACATCAGAATAATGTCGATGATTAAAAATAGACCCTACAAACAAGTTAAACATATTTCATACTTTGAATTAAACAGAAGAAGTCAAGCCACCTCCTCTGCTTTGGCTTCAATCTTCCTGTGGGTTAAGCCCTGTTGTAGCACCTGAGTAGGAATCCCCAGCAACTGCACAGAAAAGGCAAAGCAAACAAAGACATGTAACACCAAATCTCCTCCTGGTCTTCGTCACAAAGTTGCATGAAGACAGATGAAGGGTTTAAACTATCTGCAGATTGTTAGGGACTCACCTTTGACACCCAGTGCATCTCCTGGTTGTTGTTGAGAGAGGCGTATCCTCGAACATCTGCTTCAAACTTGATATTTCCCAGATGGAGCACACTAGCAATTATTCCAAACAGGTGCTGGATTAAAGACAGAGAGAAAATGTATCATGCATAGTTTTAAATAACGTTTTGTCCAGTTTGGGTGTGTAAAGATTTACTATACTACCTCACCTCAATATCAGTCTCACCGAACTCTATGACAGAGAGGGCTTTCCGCACCATCTTCCAGTCAGTTTTATCATTGATAGAGCTAACTTTGGCACAATCACCCTGCAGAAGACAAAGAATAAAAAGTCTGAGTCAAGAGATTTTCGTTGCACCAGGTATATTAAGTGTTTTTCCACTGACCTGCACCAGGTAAGTGTAGTGCTGGCAGTTTCTCTCCAGGCCGAGCCAGCGGAGCAGATCTTCCTCTCCTCCCTCCACCAGCTGATAGAAGATGTGAAAGTTTCTCTCTCCGTGGTTCTGGTGGACCACACGGGACTTCTCCAGCAGGTAACTCAGGATGTGACCACCAACTGCACCACCCTGAGGGAGAAAGGTAAGCTTTAACCCCTAGTCAGTGCTTAGTGTGAACCTTGAGGTCATTACATTGCTGTATTATATTAATGTGATATTGTAATTTGCACTGTAATGTAATGTAATGTAGACATTTCAGTCCACCTGGTGGTCGAACTGGATGTCCATGTATTTTCCAAAGCGGCTTGAGTTGTCATTCTTCAGGGTTTTGGCATTTCCGAAAGCCTTGAAGATATAAATCAAACGGCGATAAATGCCTGATTTTAAAATCATTTTTTTCTCTAAAAATGGTCCAATGCAGCATAAGCTTTGGCACATGTATCCATATCACTGACCTCAAGCACCGGATTGGAGAGAAGCAGCCTGTCCCGGACGTTGTTCAGGAGTTTGGTACTTGGACAGCTGACAGCGTAGAATTGCAGGATTTTCTTGGAGGCCTCGGTCTTGCCGGCCCCGCTCTCCCCTGAGATCAGGATGAAGTGGTTGTTGAACTCAGACTGCATGGTGCGGAAGACGTTGTCTGCCAGCGCATAACTGAAAGTACAGTAACAGGTCAAAGTCAGCTGCCCTTTTAAAATTCAGACTTTATTGCAATCAGAAGACTAGTGTCTACTTTTTTATGCCTTAATCAGGTAGCTAGCTGAGAGTATGAAAGGAAATGAGGGGAGAGAGAGGTGCATGACCTGCAGGTCCCCGGTCGGATACATTGCGGTTCATGTTTGGCACCTTAACCCCTTGGCCACCATGGCGCCCTGCATTTATAATTTATAAACTCTTATGTCACGTTGATATCCTGTCTTTTTTTTCTTCTAATGTGGTAATGCCACTCTACTGGCTCTGAGAGGCAGTACTTAGAGCTGAATGCTAATGTCAGCATGCTAACATAATCACAATGACAATGCTAACGTGCTGAATTTTAGCGTGTAAAATGTTTATCATGTTCACATCTTAGCTTGCTAATTAGCACTAAACACAAAGTATCGCTGAGGCTGATAGGAATAGAAATGCCATTTGTTTTGCAGGTATTGCTCACAAACCAAAGTTTTGGAGAAATTGAAATTTTGGTCAGATGATGGTGCTAGATGCCAATCAGGTGATCACCAAAGTTATTACAATTCATCCTTAGAGGGGGGTGAATGTCTGTACCAGATTTCATGGCAATCGATCCAATAGTTGTTGAGACATTTCAGTTAAAACCAATAATGTCAACCTCATGGTGGCACTAAAGGAAAAGTCAGGGGATCACCAAAGTCAGTAGGATTCATCCTCTGGGGAACATGAATGTATGTACAAAAATTCATGACAATCTTTCCAATAGTTGTTGAGATATTTCAGTCTGGGGTGGACCGACCGACTGACATTGCCATCCCTTGAGCCATGCCGCTAGCGGGGCTAAAAAAGTAAAGGTTTATCTTATTTACAAATTATTTATCTAGTATAGAAAAGCCCCACCCATAGTACCCACTGTATAAAAAGTATCTTACATATGAGGTGGCAGCTCAAAGAAGTTTACACCCATGTAGGTATCCATTTGCTTCTTGCTGTAGATATCTAAGTCTTTATATGGGTTGACCGACACCAAAAGAGTCCCGATGTAGGTCTGCAGAGAAAGACAACGAAAAGAAGTCATGTTCTGCAACTCTTGCACATTTGATAATACAGGAGATTGTTGTTCTCACACGTTACATGACATTAAAAGAAGGCTTCCAGCAGTGTGGTGTCCATGTATCACTCTGCTGATAAGTAATTTTGTTCCTCTTATCAAAAGCAATAAGTTTGGTTAATCGCTTGCCACGACCTTACGGACAGCTGCGACCTTTAGATTGCTCACTCTGCAAATGAAAAGAACAGGAGCTGCTGTTTCAGCAACACAAGGTGCCAGATTCAGCAGGAGGCAACGCAGCGTTAGGACCTTGTTGGGTTGAAGGTCGAGCGTGTGAAGTTTAATTAGGGTAAGAGAAAAAGGCCAAGTTATCCAGCATTACACCACACAGGAAGACTCACGTAAATGAGATTCTCATGGAAGCGTTTCCTCAGGTTGTCCAGGAAGGCACTCTCACTCGTGTAGGCGTCCAGGAGAACAAAATCCTGGATGCCCACGCGATCCCGGGCTGTCAGGGAGGCCTCCATGTTCCTCAGGATCTGGTTACACCGCTCCTCCAGGCTCTGTGCCCAAGCAGGAACACATCAGTAACAGGACAAGGAAACAAGGTATCACAACAGAACTAAGTAACATGATAAAACTGTATTATACACTTTATGATACAATTCAGTGCTTTCTTTTACAAAGTCTACAGATATTATATTATTTTTGGCCCAGTTCTCAATCCTTCTGTCAAGGCCAGGCCTATATGGCTCATCCTTTTCCTATGCATCCTGTTTTCCTCAAAAGTTATCTGTTTTTGTTGAGGTTGTCACCACTCAAGAACACATGCACACGCATGCTCACAATCATGGACAACCTAGAATATATATCTTCCAGTGGGTGACTCATTTCCTGCCTGTTTGTCCCTATATCTGTGACTTCCAGTCAGAGCCCTTAGTGGCCTTGGCTACATCCTCCATGCTCATGACAAATCTAAATTCAGCCTCCACTATCTAATCTGCTTCTATGGTCTCTAAAGCGCCATCAGTCTTGTTCATGGCAAGGTCAGGACGAACACGAAATACACCTACACTAGAAACCTTATAAATTCCAAGTTTGTTCATTAAATACAGTATAAAACTATAGCTGAATCCAGATTTTAATTAAGAAGTAGAATCCAGAAGTAATTACATGCATTATAATATGTATAAACACAGGATATGCTCTGCTACTTAAAAATACACAACTGAAGGAGTGCCAGGTAAAATAATCAGTAAACGCAATGCACTTTAATTACGGTGCTATGAAAGAACCACCCAGTATTACGCTTCAGTAGTTTGGCTCTCATCACTGCCAAGTTGACCTGTCACCAAGTCAGAGTAACTGACACTCACAGATCATTCTCCAGTAAAACAAGATGCTGCTCCACTGACCCAGCAGACATTTACAGCAAAATGTCACAATAAATCATGTCCTGAAAACCACATGTGATCATTAAAATGTTCAACAACATTTTGCAGGAAAAAGTGCATAAAGTTACCTACCCTGAAGGTCCCTGATGTGTGTGTGTGTTCCTCTGTACCTTTTCTGAACTGAACATCTGGTTTTATTGAAGGGAAAGGACAGCAGTATGACAGGAAACACTGATAGATTACAGTCTCTACTTCCTTCAATAGGAAACCATCAATAATGTAGCAAGTGTGCAACAAAGGAAGCAAATCTCGTTCTAAATATGTATTTGTGTGTTGACAGATAAGTCACTGTAGATGTTGCCTGGCCACATACAACATACATGCATGACCGTGTTTACTCTTTTTCACAATTCAGCGTATGAAATTTTACATACATTCATGATTTCAAATCTAAATCACAGAGAGGTGGATGGTGAAAGACTGGGAAAGGCTGTAACATGAGCAAAAACAAGAACTTGTTGACAATTGCTAATCAAATCAAAAAACTCAACTAAACGTCCATGATCACATCAATTAGGCTTCATGAGTAGAAGCCATGCAAAAAAAGACTCTTTATATTCCTCACCACATTATTTTATGTGAAAACTTCTTCATTTGAATACTTAAAAAATTGTACTGCACTTTGCCATGTGAATGTCGCTATTCTGTATACTGTAAATTTACAAACTTTATTAATTTTATCTTTTTATGTGGAGTTTTGGTTTTTAAGGCACCTTCGTTATTGTGTTTAACAAAGCGTTTGATAGCATAAAAGACAAAAAGGCAATTAAACCAAACAATAAATTAGATAATACTGTATATACAGTGCATATTAAATGGCATGGTCAGTTTAACCCTCAGTGATCCAAACACAGTACAGATTTGCCTGTTTGACAGAGGAGGGCTTTCATCACAAATGTACACAACAAAGGAGAAAAGTCCAACAACTGGTAGCAGTACTATAATATGAAAAATTGAAAGCTAAGATACCAAACATGTACCTTAAATACTGGCTTAAGATGGTAACCTAAAAATAATAGCAGCAGGGGTTAAATTGTGCAGGGGCTGTCCGGGGCTCAGGGAGTTTTCCCGGTGGGCTGCTTAATAATTGGGCCCCGCTTAAATAAAAAAAACACACAAGTGCTGTGTGGCTGACTGGCCCGGGCGAGAGAGCTCCCGGACTACTGCTGCTGGGTGTTACAGCTGCCAGCCTCTGTCTCTCAGTCAGTCACTTTCGGTCTGGTTCAGTCTGACTTTACCTGGGCCCCGCCCCTTCCCCACCTCTGTTAAGTGTTATTTGGATAAAGAGTGGAGCAAGATGGACAAACAACAAGAGAAAAAACCTGTGAGACCAGTTTAATTGTTAGTCAAGGTTTAGCAGCTGAAGTGGTCAGACAGCTGACAACAGGGACAATATAAGCTGGTTTGAGTTTGGCTAGCTGCCTGTTGAGCTCTATCGGGTGTCTTACTGAAACATGTTCAACTTGTCATAAAGCCGCTCGTAATAATGTCACCTTTCATGAATCGACCAATCACAGCCTGGAGGGGGCGGGACATTAAAATAAAATAAAAACTGACGTGCTGCAGCAAACTTTAGAAATGTTGAAATCATTGTTATGCATGAATGGTTGTTGATTATTGACAAGTTAGAGCATTAACACGTTAGAGATGTAGACCATTTTTCTTCCACAAGGATTTAATGAAGGAACAAAACCTACAAAAATGATAAATGTTGGTTGTGCATTTCTTAAACTGCTGTATTAATTAATATTAAGTGGTATGTAGTATATTATTATATGAACTTATATGAATATACTAACATTGTATAGTTAATATATTACTATTATACAAACATTATACCATTATATTAACATTATACTTTTTATTTAGTGTATATATTATATATATATTTTATTATACTCATATCATTATACTAATTAGTCATCCAGGTTGAGGATAGCGTATCTGCCTTCCTCCTCAGAGCAACACATTCCCCTTGTTCTATTTTACATCTATTTCACTAAAGTTATTGTTATAAATATTGTTCAGTAATCTTGTTTACATAAGGTGTGGCGTGGGTTGTGTGGGTGGTGGTGTATCGCTTGGGGGGTGGGTTTGGTGGGCCGGTCTGAGTGGAAAAAATCCAGAGCCATTTTTCATTCCTAGTCCGTTCTTATCCGACACTTAACTTTGCACATCTTCAACAATGTATATATTTTTACACTTTTCTCGGTCTTAATTATTCAAACAATGACTAAAACATGTTTTCTTCGTAGCTGTACAGAACATAGGCCTAAATCAGGTGATATATACGAACTTGCGAACATCAGAACTTTCACAGTGTTTCCCTTTTTTCTGTCACCACCACAGAGCCCCCCCACATAACAAATCCCAATTTAACCCCTGAATAGCAGTAATAACAAAACTAGAAACCAAATCTAGCAAACTTTTCAAATTTCTTGATGGTGATTTCATCAGTCGTCTGTAAATAACACCTGAAAAAAGCCTTCAGACATACCAACTGTTCTTTGATAAAGTGGTTGTTGTTGTCAAGGCTCTACATGTCTTGCATCAAATGCAAAAGTAGACAAAAAGAGGTAAAGCAAAGGTCTGTCTCAGACACTCTGCCCTGTTGTTGGCACTCTGTGGGTGTCTGTGTGAGCAGGCTGTTGGCTGGGCACCGAGCGCAGGGCAGAGATTTTCTGCCATTCAAAGGAAATATTACCTCTGCTGAATGCATGGCTGATTGTAAAGTAACAAGATAAGACTTGGCTTTTCTTGGCAACATTGTCATCTGGTGTAAACTGGACATTGCTGAGGACATTTAAGATTTTAAGGCAAGGATATGAACATATATGAACAAAAAAGTCGCGTGTATAAGGTAACACACAAAAGATCCAACATGAACAACTACCGTAAACATCAAATTTTGATGTCAGGCTACAGCGGAACAGGAAAGTCTATCTGACCCGGAGACCATCACCTGAGAGGACACTCCATTGTCCCTGTCTATCCAGTATGGTGCAGGATCCTGTTACGCAGCCACAAAGTGGCAGTTAGGCTCCTGAAAGAGATAGCACTCCTCGTTGGCCATTGACTGACACCACACATCACCCAGGGCAACACACATTTAGGGGGCTCCAGGTGTCTAGAGAAACCTGACCATCACTGGCCTCCATCACACCAGTCAAGTACAGTACCTCCTCTGTTGCTACTGTTTCACACAAGCATACAGTAACATGCTATGAACTGATTACCTTGTTTGGCTAAATGTTTGTATCGCTGAATGGTAAAGAAACGACTAAAATTGTGTTATTTCTGGAGAACATAGTTAGCTTTCATTTAAAGCATCATTATTTTCTTTTTTTGTGCACTTGGGGCCAGTGAAACAAGCTGAATACACAACATTCACTTATTATCACTTTAGAAAGTCGTTGTTTTATACCTCTTAGCAAACGATTGCCTATTTCCTCATCCAGAAGATATGCAACAACATTAGCATTCACTTGGAGCCGTGTTTCTTGCCACCTGGAGAATGTAAGTCCAATATTCCCTCTCCTTTTAGTTCTTTTTTGGTGTCAACTCCTGAGGGAAATGACTGTCTCTTTAGCTGCTAAATGCTCCACTATGTTCACTAGCTAGTCGCTAACTTCATCTGTGTGCAGTTTGGTGCTGGGCAGGTAGTGTAGAGTGGGTTCCTCAGAGCTTTTTCTCCAGAAACAGCTTCTAGAAAGGCAGCTAGGAAACTAGAAAATGAGGTTGATGAGTGCAATGAGAGTGAACCAAAACAGCAAAGTTGCAGGTTGTACAACCAAAACAATGAGCTGAAAGGTGCTAAACGAGATGCTTAAACTAGACGTCGGGTGATATTTCTCTGTGGATTCGTCGCCACGAGCGACCCCTTTCACATTACACATAGTCAACTGATTCATTGAGCATATTGGAAAAAATTATCAGTGCAGCTTTAAAGCCATTGCTTCATGTGTAGAATTTGAATATATCTGACTGCAGCACCCCCTCAGTGGTAGTCATCCAGACAGAGACCAGTTCTCACCTGTATTGTCTTCTACAAATAAAGAATTATGCATCAGAATACACTGAAAGATGCTACAATCACTTAAAAATCTACAAATAGTGGCTTTAATTATAGTAACACAACTGCAGCCAAGGTACACAAGCCATGTTCATGTAATTACCTCCGTTACTTCCAAAGCCATGTGCGTCATGGTTGAATCAGTCGTGTCTGATGAACCTGATAAATCCAAATTACTTTGAACTTCAGTCCTCAGGTATACAACTCAGACAGACACGGCCTGTGATGGCGGTTTTAGTAGCCGATGAGGTCTCCCATAGTGGAGCGTCTTTAGGTCAGCACAGATATTTCACCAAGAATCACCACTGTCTCCTTTGCTGCTCAGGTTTGCATCGGTCCCTGATTCAAATAGTGGCTCGGAGCAGGCCCGGTACCACGGCCTGGGACAGAGTGGCTGAAGAGGAGGGGGAGGAGGAGGAGGAGGAGGAGGAGTGTGGCTCTGCTGCTTCCTGCTGTGCTGGTGTACCTGCATTGTAGGTAATGAGGCGGTAATGAGCTACCTGGCTCTGGGAGCACAGGGCTGGTTAAACATTCATGGAGCCCAGGCAGCAAACGTTCATTCAGCGCTTCACCTGAGTGTTTGAACATCTACACTATGTGTTTAAGGAAGAGTGTGTGTATATGTGTGTGTGTTTGTTTGTGTGTGTGTGTGTGTGTGTGTGTGTGTGTGCAGGTATGTAATACAAAGGTGTAGTAATTCTATCCTCCCAGAGACCCGTCCTCACCCTCCTCCCCACAAAATTACAGCACAGGTATTGGATTACTGATCTTTGATTAGGCAGATGCATTTCAAACTAATTACTAACTGCTCATTAGAGCCACGAGGATCAGACCAGTTTGGGATTAAACTATTGCAGATTCTGTGACACTGGCTGTCATAATCACACATTAATTTCAGACTTACAGTAATGTGCTCCTATAATTGTTATGCATTCTGTTGGTGCCATCTTCAACATAGAGGAGCCTTTAAATATAACCTCAGATAAAAATTTTGATTTGTATTCAAGTGATAATGCTGTAACAGGTAACTGATTTTACCCAGCTATAATCAGTTTTATACAAAGAACTTTAACAAATCAACATAACTGCCTCAAAATCGTATGTTTTTTTCAAGTTTTTTTTAGCATGTTCTGCCTTTATGTAAAGAATTGCAATAGAGAGGAAACGGGAAATGTGGGGAGAGAGAAGAAATGAAGATGAAGCTCCCTGGATACTTCCTAAATTTTCTAATACATTATGCTATTTTTAAAATTGACATAATAATAAGCTCCCTGGTCTTTTTCTTTTTCTTGTGGTTCAGCCGGCTGGCGACAGCCAGTGACAGGCCTGCTGGCAGCGTAACGTTGCCCTTTCATTCTGTCTGTTTAAATTTTAACATTGTGCTTCCTGTAAGCATCAACAAAGGCATCTTACGTTACTGCCCGAAGATCGTCCAAAACACAGGGTGACATAAGAGAGCACGCTGGAAAAATCATCATTAACATAATGTAATCCATTATGCAAATACTGAGGGATTTCTAGGATCCACTTAGGGGACTACTACTCTCAGAGTAAACCCCCAACAAAACACACACACACACCGCCAAAGATGAGCTGTGGTGGCCACGCCTTGGCACCCATTGAAAGCCCAATTTGTCCTTTCATGCTGAATATTATCATTTGATGCAAACACGACAGATCAGCACTATCTTGACACCTCTCAACAATCCGAACATACGTGTTGTATAATTGTAAATTACAATATAAATGCAGTGGCGACTTCTTCTGCTTGAAGACAAATTTAAATCTTTTTTTTATTTTTGCTCTCCATCCATGAAGAACTCATATTTCTAACTGAAAGTTTTGCTTTAAATTAATACTGTTTGGAAGTTATCATATGTCTTAGAGGACTGCAAGTATCCTAACTCAAAATTAACTCAAAACAAACAAGCACTAAAAAGCTCTGATAATAAGGGATGCACATTATTTGAAGTTCTTTGAAATTAGTGCCAATTTGATATCTGAATGTGGCTCCGATACAAAACAGCTTTGTTCAAAACCATTTTATTGTGAGCATGAATAAAAAATGTTCATTGAACAAATTAGCCAAACTTCTGAAATGCAGTAGTGTTCAATGCTGTATTAATTCCATAACATTACTGTATCTAAATAAAATGCAGCATATTATGATCAAATACAATATACACATAATAAAACAATATTTTAAATTATATAGTTTTTTTAAAAATAGTGTAGAGTGTCAAGAAGACTAAGAATCTGAGCATTAACTGTCAGTTTGCAGTACTATCAGTATTCAGTGGTATTGAGATATTGAGGTTAGATACCCAGCCCCAATGATAACACAAAAACCTGGTTCCTACAGTATCTCCCTCACTTTTGCATTAATGCCATGCTCACTCCTGCACTGAGGGTTTACAATGATACTGTACCTGAGTAATTAAAAAAGCTTAACATTTTATTCTTCACATCACACACAGTACAGTATTAATTCTCACACACAAGCACACACACACACACACACACACACACCTCAAAATCTCAACATCTGATAAGAGATAAATAATACAGCCTATTGCAATCTTGTTTCTAAAGAGTGAAGGACAAGTTGGATCTCAACGAGTCCTTGATCCACCACTTGTCCAAATAAATATTCACAGGCCCAATTAGTCCCAAACAACTAAACTTTCAAACTAATCCTTTATTCATGTGAGCAAACAGATTGCTGTCGCTGGGGCAGGACTCCGAAGGCCAAAACGAGCTGTGAGGCTATTAGTTTCAGAAGTGGAGCATTCAGTGAACAAATCGCACAGTAATTAAAGCACAGCTTCACAAAACCAGCTGTTTTACTGATTTGTGCATGCAAATGGTATTTTAGCAGGTTAGATATCTGTTAGCAGGATAGGTCATTCACATGTCAAAATAAGAAATCAACTCACAGGACAACAATATTTTGGCATTCAGCTTCAAATCTTACCTTTGAGTCCATTTGTAGTTCTTTGGCCACTCAGAAAAGCTCTGCTGAGGTTCTGTATGGTTCTGCGTGAGTCTGACCAAGCAGCTGATGTGACCAGAGGATGTGGGGACGGAGGGATGTGTTGTATATTCTACCTGTATTTATGACCGTCCCATAATGCAGCAGCCTCAGCATGTCCTCGCCGTGTCCTACTTTTCTACAGCTTTTATTTTCAGGTTGGCCTTATTCACTTGCAGGGGTGCAGAAGACTGAAACCCTCCAACAGTCACAGACAAACATCTAATTTGAGAAGATGTCTTCCTGTGGCTGTAAATACTCAATTTTAATTGGGAAATTTAACTGTTAAAGTTTTATAAATATCACACTGCTGGTGAATCGGCCATGCACATGTAACATGCTACATTGGCAGTGGTGGAAAGTACATTTACTCAAGTACTGTACTTAAGGACACTTTTTTGACAGCAATAGTTACTAGTTACTTTTCAGAAACATGAAAAAAATAAAAAATGAAAATGTACAAAATAAAAGTATAATAAATAATAAAATAAAATGTGTTAAATATTAAACCAGTGGTTCTCAACATTTTTGGCTTGAGTCTCCTTGGAGCTCCTTGTCATGTTGTCTATGAAAGATTTCCCCGCTGAACTCTAAAGATTGTTTCATTTAAATTGCTGCTAGAGGCTCAAAAAGTAAGCTTATGGAATACATTTTTAAAAAAAATAGAGAAAAGTCCAAACTATGAGTACAAATTTGCGTAGCATGACTTTCTTTTCTTTTCTTTTGTACCCCAGTAATCATCTCACAACCCCTCAAATGTATCTTGTGACCTTTTTGGAGGGGTCTGACCCCTGATATTATTCTTATAATGGATTCATGGTCAGAAGCCCACCTATAAAACTTCTTCTTCTTTTGTTGTTTAATGACGGTTGGCAAACAGCTTTTAGGTGCATCACTGCCACTGTCTGGAGCGTGGATCAGAACAATTGCTATACTATTACATTAAAATCTAAAAATCTGAAAATACCCCTGTATCCTACATCACCTGAACTCCTCTGCAACATTTCTTTAATACCTAGTGTTTAATACCGAGTGTCATGTGATTCCTTAGAAGTGTAATTTTAAGTGTCTGTCTCTCTTGTTGATATCTAGGACAATATAAAAATACATGCTCCACCATTTCCTGCAGTCCACAACGTTCACATCTACCCATAGCATGCTTATTCATTATGTTTAATGTACTGTTCAGACCGGTGTGACCAAACCTCATCCTTGATATAATGTCCTCCTCCTTTCTATTTCCATTGCTTCCTCTCGTTTCTCCTACTTTCCTTTGAATGCTGTAGTAGTATCTGCCCTTGTTTCCTCTAATCCCACTTTTTCTGCCATATTATTTATTATTTATTTATTTTCATTTCTGATTTGATTACACTTTTAACCTCAGACTTGCTATATTTTATGACCATACTTATTTCTCTTTTTCTTATTGCTCCTTTTGCGTATTTATCTGCCAGCTCGTTTCCATCCACACCAATATGTGCAGGAAATCCACATGAATTTCATTTTTATTCCTGCCCTCTTAATTCTGAATATTGTTTGAGCTATGTTAAGTTCTATGTCATGCCTTGTATTTGACTGCATGTATTTACTGTAATACTTGTTAGTGCACTACTGGAATCAGAACCTATCAAAACTTTGATTGGTTTGACTTCCTCTATCCAGTTTAGAGCGAGTAGAATAGCTAAAAGTCCCCCTGTATAATCTGCTAGGTTATCACTAACCCTTTTATTTGACATTACATTTAAATCTGGAATAATAAACACTATCCCTACTCTGTTGTCCGATGTTTTAGATGCATCACTTTAAAATATTCTGAATAGTTTCCTTTGATGTATTTACAGACATTTTGCCTGTATTCTTTCCTTTTTCCTTCTATAACGGGTTTAAATCGACCTTTACTTCTTGTAGAGTCCATGGTGGGACACAGAGAGCGGCACACTGGGGCTGAACATTTTATCAGCTATTACTATCCCATTGACCTTATTCTCTATTGTCAAACCAAAGCTCTTTGTCTGTCCTTTTTCCTTCTCTTGACATAGTTTTAATTTACTCTGAGCCGGGTGACTCTCGTTATGTCCCCTTAAGTTTGCCCAGTATGTTAACGCTAGCTGTGTTCTTCTTATTTCCAAAGGCATTTCATCCATTTCCACCTGTAAAGCTGGTACTGGAGTAGTCTTTATGGCCCCACAGCACAGTCTCAAGACTTGGTACTGGATTGTGTCCAACTTATTTAAATAATGTCTTTGATGCTGATTCATAGACTATAGACATTTCCCAACTATTCTTTTGATATGAGTTTTCCAAGTGAGCTTCTTGTCAAACTAAATCCACAAATACTTGAAACAATCTACTCTTTCTTTCTTGTCTCCATATAGCTTAAGACTGATTTGATTATATATTTTCCTTTTCATAAAAGAAACTACCATTGTTTTTACAACTGAAAATCTACATGTAAAACTTGATTCCAGTGCACATGCCTTGACTTTCATTATTCCTTATTGTTACTTCTTAACTATGAACACTTCAGTCCATTCACTCCTGAAATAGCACTGTTTTGTTGGTGTAACTCCTCCCCTTTCTCCTCCCAAGTTATTGTTCTCAGATTGGGTGTTTCACTGAAACCTGAAGTGACTGCACCAGCAGGTTTGACCAAAGCACCGGTGTGTTGTGTGGGGAAGATCACAGCTCTCTAACACTAACACTGAAATGGACAACTGGAGCAGACCAGCAAATATCACTTACAAGCGGTGGAGAAATCCTGAACTGAGGTACAACAACAAAATTACTCTATTTTTGTATTTTCTCATATGTTTGTGATGTTAAAAGAGAACATGCTCTAAGAAAAACTTGCCCTGATGTGTACCAGAGTGTTGCCACAGAACCACAGTAGATATGTCCATACTTACGCAAATGAGTTTTATAATAAAAGGTGATATATTGTACTAAAAATTTACCTTTTGTGTTAATACCTGGATTTCTCCATTTGGTGTGCTGACATTTAGGGGTGACGCAAATTTTGTGGGTCAGAACGATGAGGACCAGGGCACAGACAATGAGATCTGCACGATAGCCTCAGCAAGAGTCGACTCAGGTAGAAAAAAGTCTGCATCCAGAACCGAATCTAATAAAACTGAAGGTTTGTAGAACACTATCAGTAGTAGTTTATACACATTTTGATCTTGTTGGTCAGCTATGTTTGGATCATCAAGGTGGCCTTTCAATATAAATGTGTCTAATTTTTGCCAACTGAAAATCAGAGTCTGTCCTGACTGTACTTGCTTTTGTGAGGAAAAGTTGGGTAACAATTTGCCTATAAACCGAGGAAGATATGTCCATTGTAGCAGACACAAACTATTATTTTAACATCTTTTTTTTTTTCCTTTTTGAGATGTGTGTGTTAACATATTAATGGAATTCAGTCATTCTTGTTTTGATTCTGGAGAGATTGTGCATACATTTCTTTAACAGTGAAGCTGCAGTGACTTCTTGTCCCTTTTACAGAAACCTTTACAGTAGACGATGTTCTGGAGGCCATCGGCTTTGGAAAGTTCCAGTGGAAAATCTGTCTNCTCACAGGATTGTCATGGGTAAGAATCCTAAAACATGCAGAAAGGTCTTCACTTTGATTTCCAGATACTGTATGTCTCTCATCTAGTACTGTGCCTCTCTGAGAGCAGATAGGAGACGCCATGGAGATGATGATCCTCAGTATCTTGGGCCCTCAGCTGCACTGTGAGTGGAGGCTGCCCAGCTATAAGGTGGCTTTCATAACATCGGTAAAGTCCCTTTAGGTCTTCTCAGAAAAGTGTAGATCTACAGTTTGTTGATTTTGAAATGTGTGAAAATGTTTGGTCTCAAGATCTTTTTTTTTTCTTTTGGCCTCAGGTAGTGTTTGTGGGGATGGGGATCAGTGCACCTGTATGGGGGAAAGTGTCCGACAAGTACGGCAGAAGAGTAGTGAGTCTCATATCTGGATTTTTCATATGTGATTTATTGATTTTTGTACATTATTTGATGTTTAACTCATGTGTTTGTGTCCATGTCTTTGTGATAAACAGGGTCTGACGATTTGTATGTGCTGGATTCTGTACTACGGAATATTGAGTTCCTTCGCTCCAGTGTACGGCTGGCTCTTGGTCCTGCGAGGCCTCGTCGGCGTTGGCATTGGGGGAGCTCCTCAGTCGTAAGTTCACTGCTTCCTCTGCACGTGACGAGATGAAGCCTGCACTGAACAAACCAACGTATTTTAATGGCCATGAAATCATTTGTTCAACAATCATTCGGTCTCGTTTTAGGGTGACTCTGTACTCAGAATTCCTCCCAGTGAAGGCAAGAGGCACTTGCATCATGCTGATATCGGTACTGTGGTGGTTTTATTACTAATGCATGACTTTTACTGTATTCCAGTGTTGAATCTTTGATCTGATTAATTATACTGCTCATACTGATTGAAGTGTTTGTGTGCATCAGGCATTCTGGTCAATTGGTGCTGTGTTCGAGGTTCTCCTGGCGTTGTGGATAATGCCCACTCTCGGCTGGAGGTGGCTGCTCAGCCTTTCCACTATACCAATGGCAATCTTTGTTTGCTTCTGCTTTGTAAGTATGTTGGTGATTAATACAGATTCTTAAGATGAAACCAACTGGAGTCAGACTCTCATCTGAACTTTCTGTGTTACACAGTGGCTGCCTGAAAGTCCTCGTTTTGACATGCTGGCAGGAAAAACAGAGAAGGCTGTGGCAACATTAACACGCATCGCCAAAGAGAATGGCAAGACCATGCCTCAAGGGAAGATGACTGCCTATAAACAGGTGAGGTTACAGATATATGGGTGTTTGTTCAGAAAAAGAGATGTGTGTCCAATACAATGCTTAATTGTTGATATTAATGAATACGCCGTCTATTTTTGTTGTTTTAATTTCTCAGAATGGCCGTGGCAGGATCAAAGATCTCTTCGCTCCTCAGTATTGGAGGACTACTCTTCTTCTGTGGTTTATATGGTTAGCATGAGTAATACATTTTCTTCTTTGTCCTGTCTATCAACAATCATTAATCAGACATTTTAATCAAATGTAATTATTTAATTAACGCTGGACTACCAACCAGGCAAAGCAGGTAACTGCTTGGGAAACCTCCAGGTTCACTGCATGTCAGTTGGTTTGCGGTCATTCAGTGCAGATTTGTTTGGGAGTGTGCACTTAAATACAATATGAACTGAAATGATAAGTCAAAGTATAGTTTTAAATGTTTTGTTATTTCACTCAATATTGTGCTTAAATTTAATATATTTCTGTGGCAAAGCTTGGGTCAGGTGGTATTACGGAAGCAGTGGTTGGTATTTAGGGCACCGGGCAAAATAATGTTGACATTGGCTTGTGTTGTCTGCTGTGTGCACTGTACATGATGACCAATTGAAGGCATGTGCACAGAGTTGAAGCAACAGGGCCCATAGCTGGTTTGCGCCCCAGGGTCTGCTAGTGGGTTAATCCTGCCATGTATTTAATGCTTTATTTTACTTGTACACTTGTAGAACACTGTGCTGTTATTTTATCTAAAGGTTTGCAAATGCCTTCTCCTATTACGGGATAGTCCTGTTGACAACTGAGCTGTTCCAAGCTGGAGATTCATGTGGGGGTAAGTAAAAACTACTCCGTGTGAATCAGCTTTTAACATCTGTCATATTGCGTCTGAAATTTGAACAAATACCAAAACAAAACTGTCCGTCTTCCTTATAGCGACCCAAGGGGCCAAGCTTGAACCGAGCTGTAGTCTGGAATGCAAATATTTGGTATCAGCTGACTACAAAGATCTTTTATGGACTACGTTGGCTGAATTTCCAGGTAAAATGCTCCTTATTAACATTTCCTCAGAGCTGTCTTGTGTAATTGAAACTGTAAGGTGAAGACCTTCATGAGGCTGTTGCCAAGAACAGTGTTAAGCCCACATACAGGGGGGTCCTCCATATTTCTTCATTATCCATCCATGACAAAAATCTGAGAAAACATGGATACAACTTGTTTGCTGTAAATTAGTGAAACCTACAGGCAGGTTGAGGTACTGTACCTTTAAAGTTCTCCCCAAATTGCTGTATCCTCCATGTTGTTTTTTAGTCTACACAGCAGTTTTTTGGTTTGATACTTGGAGTAGATCTGTCTGTGAGTATGGTTACTTACCCTTGTAATTTAGTTCTGTGCTTCAAAAACGCTGTTAAAAGGATTTGTTGTAGTTTTATGAGACTTGCTAACTAGCTGCTGAGCTAATCAACTAAGCTAATCACTAGCATAGGCTGCTTTCTAAGTTAACACATTATTAATTCAAATTTATGTTAGTTGGTCTGTGTAAGTTACCCTACAGTGGGTGTCGATATGATATGGCAGTGCTTAGAGGAATATTATAGATCAGAATCAGCTTTGTTGGCCATGTATGTGTACACATAGAAGGAATTTGACTCGGGTTGTTGTATGTTCAAATGTTATGGATGCCCAGATGTGATCGAACATGCCCTACTGAAATGGCTAGAGACCTTCCCATGTATCTCAAACAAAGACATTCACCATCTCAGAGAATTAGGTGACTTGTTACTGGAGATAGATGCTGCTAAATCGGGTGGATACTTGCCTGGTCTGGCATATCTGGACACTGCAAGAGGTGTTAATCCTGTTGTCAAAAAGCTTCCTTTCAGCCTACAGGAGCGCTGGATCATGCAAGGCCCCAAGTACAAGGATGATTATCATGCCTAATTGATAACCAGCAGGCCTATATTTGGTGTATATCACCCTCAAAAACTGTGAAAAATAGGGGTAGTTTTTGATTCCAGCACTCAGTATAAAGGAATATCAGTGAACAGTGTACTCCTCAGTGGACCCAATGTCAACAACACTCTAGTTTGAGTCCTACTGAGGTTCAGGAGGAAGCAAATAGCCATCACAGCCGAAGTAGAACAGATTGTTTCAAGGTCGGAGAGGACCACGGCAACTTCCTCCGGTTTCTGTGGCACCGAGATAACGACCCAAATAAGGAGATTGTTGACTACTAGATGACCGTGCATGTGTTCGTGAATAGTCCATCGCCAGTGGTACATGTGGCCTGAGGAAAGCTACAGAGCTAGGGGAAACTGAATATAGCACAGATCCTCAGGAATTTTTTCGTGGATGATAGACTCGCCTCAGTGTCAAGGGAAGTCGAAGGTATTGATCTCCTCCAGCACACCAAGGACCTACTGGCTAAGTCCAATTTGAGGCTTCACAAAATAGCTTCAAATAGCGTATGGTCATGGAGGCCTTTTCTCTGGAAGAACGAGCAGGTGACTTTAAGGATCTGGATTTAGGAGCAGATCCTTTGCCCGTCCAGTGGAGTTTGGGTATAAGGGGTTAGGGCTGAGCTGTAACAGGTTCATACTCAGAGACCATACATTTCAGTCTCTATGTCATGCTGTAAATGGACAGAACTATGCATTTTCTCAGACGCTTCTACTATGACAATGCTGTAGCTTACATTCATGTCCTGGACTGATGGAAAGTGACATGTAGGGTTTGTAATGGGCAAATTGAAGCTGCCTCCTTACCCAGTACACACCATACTGTGTCTGGAGCTGTGCGCAGCAGTCAGTCGAGCTCGCAGAAGTAATCCAGTCTGAGATAGACCTGTAGTTGCATGCACTCAGGTTCTTCACAGACAGTGGCATTTTCTCGGCTACATCTACAACAGTTCAAGGAGGTTCTACACCTATGTAGCTTACAGAGTAGCTCACATCAGAACTTCCACCAAGCCAGAACAGTGGCATTATATGAACACCAGAGAGAACCCTGCAGACCATGGAATCAGGCTAATTCCAGCAGCTTATCTGGCTTTGTCCAGTTGGTTCTGCGCCCCATTATTTCTCAGACAAACAGAGATCAAAATGATGATACAGAAATGTTTGAGCTTGTGCAACCAGAGACAGATGAAGAGATTCGACCTCAAGTTACCTCTCTTGCAACCAAGGTCACAGAGCAGTCTCTCGGATCACGAAGGTTTGAATACTTCTTTACTTGGAAGGCTCTAGTCAGAGGTATGGCAACTCTCATTCATGTAGCCAAGTCCTTCTCCAGTGAGAATCATACCGCAAGGGATGGCATCACTGCAGTCAGTCATGCACCTCTGAGCTCTTTCAGGCCGAGACAGCCATCTTCAAGGCAGTGCAGGAGGATGTGTACAAGGAGGAGCTCAAATGCCTAACGCAGGGCGTTAAAGTTCACCACCACAGCTCTCTTGTAAAATTCTTGACAGGAATGGATTGCTTAGAGTGGGAGGTCACATCCACAAAGCCAAACTGGAATACCAAGAGAAACATCTGCTGATCTTACAAGCTGGTCGTCATATAGCCACTCTCCTAGTCTGGCACTATCATGATCAAGTTGCCGAACAAGTTCGCCACTTTGCAGAGGGCGCACTGCGTACCGCTGGTGTCTGGATAGCAGGAGCGAAGAGGCTCATAATATTTTCTGTGTCATCTGCAGGGGGCGAGTCTGAGGTTCAGAAGATGTCTGACCTGCCTGCGGACAGAGTGGCATGGATCCACCTTTCACATATGTAGGACTTGATGTCTTTGGTCCATGGAATGTGATAACCCATTGCACATGAGGAGGTGCTGCTGAGGGCAAAAGGTGGGCAGTCATTTTCTATTGTCTTAGTACTAGAGCTGTCCACTTGGAAGTCATTGAATCTATGTCGACCTCAAGTTTCATCAATGCCTTGAGGCACTTCCTGTCGATACATGGATCTGTCAAACACCTCAGGTCGGACAGAGGCACCAACTTCATTGGAGCATGCAGGGAACTTCAGATTAACACAGATGGCCCTGAGATCAAGGACTACCTGGAAGACCAGGGCTGTACATGGACTTTTAATGCACCTCTTTCCTCGCATATGGGTGGAGCATGGGAGAGAATGATTGGTGTGGCACAACAGATCCTTCTTGCATTGCTGATGAAAAATGGGTCTACTAGACTGACCCATGAAGTCCCAGCAACCTTAATGGCCGAAGTTATGGCCATCATGAACGCTAGACCTCTGGTTCCCATCTCACATGATGCAGAGATTCCTGAGATACTCTCGCCTGCCACTCCCAAACCCAGAAGGCGAGTGTTACTCCCGCACCCCCAGGGGACTTTGAACTGGATTACCTGTGTAAGGGACAGTGCCACCAGGTCCAAAACTTGGCAAACTCCTTTTGGAAAAGGTGGAAGCAGGAGTACCTGGCAACTCTTCAGCCCTGGAGGAAGTGAACCAAGGAGCAGCCTAACCTCCAGGATGGTGACGTTGTTTTGATAAAGAACATTCAAGCAAAATGTCATAATTGGACTGGTAGTAAAGGCCATTCCACACTCTGACAACAAGGTGTGTAAGGTCATGGTGAAGACTCTCAGCCAAGGGACAACAACTAAAGAGGCTCATCAGTGATGTGGTTTTACTTATAGCAAAGGTGAAACATTGTAAATAGTGGTATAAAAATATTTATACCAAGCGGGAGTGTTCTGACACCAGTCAGTGTTTGCTAATTAGTGACACCTACATGCAGGGTGAGTTACTGTACCTTTAAAGTTCTCCCCAAACAGCCAAGCTGAGCTAATCAATTAAGCTAATCGCTAGCACAGGCTGCTTTCTAAGTCAACACATTATTAATGCAAATTTATGTTAGTTAGTCTGTATTTACGTAGGCTAACTGTTACTTACCTCATTTGGAAACCTGTGAGGAAGAAAATTGTTGCAACATTGTTGCACATATTTTATAAATGCATTTCTACATTTAAAGAATTAGCCTAAATTCCTCACTGAGGAACCAAAAGTTCAGTGAAACTTTAAAAAGTTTTAACAAACCAACTGTAATGCCATGAAATCTGGTACACATATGGAATTTATATTTATGTTTGACTTTCTTGGAAAAACAGGTCTTTTAGCCTAAGAACAGTGACATACACAAATGTGTTTTTTAAGGGAGTGGCATAGGCTGTTGAATTGTATTTCATTCTCACTGTGTCTTTATAACTGTTGACTGTGGGATTTAAATATGTTTGCTGTTTGTTTTTCATGTTTGTTTTAGGTCTTTTAGTTATCCTTTTGGCAGTTGACCGTATTGGCAGGAAGAAGAGCATGGCACTGTGTTTCTTCATGTTTTCTTTGTGCATTCTGCCCTTATATGCTTGTATTGGGAGGTAAGCTTGTCTCTGTGTTGTTTTGTCATATTAGAACAACAGCAATATATTAAAACATCAGGGGTGATCTCAAACTCTCTGCGGCTCTCTTTCTGTTCATGCAGGTTAGCTCTTACAATCTTCATCTTTATTGCCAGAGCCTTCATCTCTGGAGGGTACCAAGTTGTTTTTGTTTACACACCAGAGGTAGGTCTACCATTTTCCCACTTTAACATGAAACATACTTGTTTTTAGATCATTTGAACTTGACAAAATGCTCCCTCCTGTCTCTTGTTAGGTGTTCCCAACAGAAAACAGAGCCTTAGCGATGGGGACTTCCAGTGCGATGGCCAGGGTGGGTGCCCTTATCACCCCATTTGTGGCACAGGTATGCAGAAGTGACCATCTCTGTTGGTACTTTCCAAAGAAACTCTTTAAAAACTTCAAAAAGGAACGGGAAAAACTCATCAAAATGTGTGTATCCTTGAGGTCTAACAAACGTGTTGAGTGCATTTCTTTCCTCAAAACATCTGCAAAGCTTTTCTTAAAAATTTGAAACCTGTATTGTTGACATCCATGTCTACTTGCGAGATGTTTTCTTCTTCCCTGCCTTTGATGGTTTGTTGCTGCATTTCTTGGCACATTACGGCCACCTGTGGATCAGTGAAATAGTCTGAAACGACTGGCAGGAATGTGTATTGCTTGGTTGTGCACATGCATGAGAACAAACAAAACGGGGACCCACACTTAAAAAACTGCTCCATAGCGAAAAAACCCCACAGGGTACCTTTAAGTTTGAAATGTAGCCGGACACTTTGCACCCTTACTGGAGATTAAAGTGTGCTATATGATGTGTATATGTGTATATGATGAATGCAACCAACCTTACTGTTAGTTATCGGTTATTTATGCTATATATCATAAAGAACCTGCATTCTGGAAATTAATGGTAAAGACAACATTTTTGCTATTAGCTGTGATCATTTTGGAGAGAAATTCTGTATTGTAGGTTTGAATGTGGAAGTTAGTTCCAGCACCAGTCCGATATCAGACTCCCTCAGGTTAGGCTATATGTTTCTGCACCTGGCTCCTCAGTTTTTGTGTTTTGGTTCCAGGTGATGCTCAGGACATCCGTGTATTTGACCCTGTCGATCTATTGTGGCTGTTCTCTGCTGGCTGGGATTACATCCTTGATCCTGCCCATTGAGACGCTGGGCAGGGGTCTGCAGGAGTCCAGTCTTGACCAGGAGGCTGAAGAGCAGAGGACCACCACAACCAGCCAGACATCACAGTTGCCTGCTTAACTATGGTTTGAATCCTCTGAGCGATGATGGGTGAAAAACAACAGAGGATATCTCATTACAGGCAGGGAGTGATAACTGAGGGTAGGCCTACTTCACATGTCTAATGAGAGTGGAGGCACACTTGAACTGGTTTGTTTACCCTCTCTTCCATCTAGGACGTGAGAAGCAACAGAGGGACATTTTGGAAAATGATGATCCACTGTACAGGCCCTGCTTGGAGCTACACATTTTAAAACTTGCCCTCGAGAGACTGAGACATTTATTTTATAAATCTTGAATAAAAATGACTTCCTGTATTTATTTATATATGAGGCCACGTGCCTTTTGCTCATTAAAATTGTTCAATCTATTTTAGGCTTCTTTTTTTACAGAGAATCTCAGTATTGTAATTATCGATTATACGATTAATTAATGAGTGGATTGACAGCAAACTAATCAGCAACTATGATAAGACAGACATTCTTCTCAAATGTTAATATTTGCTGTTTTTCTTGTCATTATCATTATAGTAGGCTAAATTTAATTTTTTTTTTTTTTTGGACTTTTGATTGGACAAAATAAGACATTTGGTGACATCACCAAGGACTTAGGCTATGTAAATGAAATAATTAATCAATTAAATAATAATAATAATGAGCAGATGAATCAATTATGAAAATAATCGTTAGTTGGTGCCGTACTCAACATAATGTCAACCTCGCTGCTTTCCATAACACGAGCAGAATATTATTTCATTAGCCAATCACAGGCATCCAGCATAGCTGCATGTCATTCCTGCCCTGAGTGCAACCTGCACCATGTTTTGTTTGTCTGTCTGCTCACCAGTGATGAAATAATTAATTATGTTAATTAATGTCTTGCTCACTCCTGCACTGAGGGTTTACAATGATACTGTACCTGAGTAATTAAAAAACCTTAACATTTTATTCTTCACACCACACACAGTACAGTATTAATTCTCACACACAAGCACACACACACACCTCAAAATCTCAACATCTGATAAGAGATAAATAATATGGCCTATTGCAATCTTGTTTCTAAAGAGTGAAGGACAAGTTGGATCTCAACATGTCCTTGATCCACCACTTGTCCAAATAAATATTCACAGGCCCAATTAGTCCCAAACAACTAAACTTTCAAACTAATCCTTTATTCATGTGAGCAAACAGATTGCTGTCGCCGGGGCAGGACTCCGAAGGCCAAAACGAGCTGTGAGGCTATTAGTTTCAGAAGTGGAGCATTCAGTGAACAAATCGCACAGTAATTAAAGTACAGCCTCACAAGACCAGACGTTTTAATGATTTGTGCATGCAAATGGTATTTTAGCAGATTAGATATCTGTTAGCAGGATAGGTCATTCACATGTCAAAATAAACAATCAACTCACAGGACAACAATATTTTGGCATTCAGCTTCAAATCTTAACTTTGAGTCCATTTGTAGTTCTTTGGCCACTCAGAAAAGCTCTGCTGAGGTTCTGTATGGTTCTGCATGAGTCTGACCAAGCAGCTGATGTGATCAGAGGATGTGGGGACAGAGGGATGTGATGAATATTCTACCTGTATTTATGACCGTCCCATAATGCAGCAGCCTCAGCATGTCCTCATGTCTCTTGACTCGTGATTTACTCCACCCTGTACACTGATGGCTTCTGAACTGTCTAACATCAGAGCAGAATGCCGTGCCATAGGGAGCATGCTGAACGATATCCTCCGACGACAACAGCTCCTTCACTTACGAATTACTGATTGGGAATCTACCGGCATCGACTTCCTCCCTGGGTCTGGGTGCTCCAGTCTCACCAGGACTTATGGGGAACGGTGGCAAAGACGGACAAAAAGAGAAGGATGTCTCTCCCCCTCTTTGATCCCCACGAGGAAGCACACACATTCCAGCCCTCATTGACCTCCACCCTATGGCTCAAACGATAATTGTGCATGTCAGCACCAATAACCTTAATAAAGCTCAAAATGGACATCGAGCTTCTTAAAGAGACAATTGAGAGTCATGGGAAGAACTGTATTTTATCCGGCCCCATTCCCACCCTGAGGAAGGGGGATGAGGGTTTTGGCCGCCTATTTAGCCTGCACCAGTGTCTGTCCAGTTTCTGCACAGCCACTGGTCACGACTTCATTAGTAATTTTGATTATTTTTGGACCAGAAAGGACCTGTATAAACGTGACAGTCTCCACCCAAATCAGATGGGTACCAGGATGCTGACCACACAAACTGCATCTCCTGCTTGTTTTCACCAAATGACTTTATCGCATACCAACAAACTCTCTGACATGTTGGGAGGTTAGGAATTGGCAGCTATGTGTTCCCTTTTCCTGTCGACCAGTCAGAATCCCTCACTTTTGATGTTACTCATTCCACAGGTCCAAAGACTCTTGCCATTTCCCCCTCCCCATCACAACTGCCTGATTCATTATGTCCATCTTTCTTTTATTCCTGTGCTCCTCCCCATTCCTGTTATCACAAGAATGTCTACTAGGAAAAGAAAAGTCCTCTCTGCTTGTTTTGTTAAAGCTTCTGATCTGACTCTTATCTCTCACCCACAATCTGTGTTAAGGCCTATTGAGAAGGTATTGAAGCATGCACTACTTAATGTTAGGTCGCTAGCTAACAAATCATTTTTAATTAACAATCTTAAAACTTCTCGTAATCTTGATTTTATGTTGTTGACTTAAATGGCAAGACAGTAATGCAGCGGCCCTTTCTGAGTCAGCCCCTCCTCATTTTAATTTCATGAATGTTGCCAGAGCTGATAGGAAAGGTGGTGGATTGGCTGCCTTGTTTAGAGTTGCATTTCAGTGTAAACAGTTGTCTTTTGGAAACTTTACATCTTTTGAATACCTTTCCTCCCTTTTTAAATACTCCTCCCGCATCCATTATTTATAGGCCTCCGAAATATTGTTTGATAGTTTTCTCATCCCTGGTGATATTCACATCAATAAACCCAATGACTCCACCTCTAGGGAGTTCTCTGTGTTGTTAGATTCTTTCAGTCTCCCAGCATGTGTCAGGGCCTACTCATAAAAGGGGGCACACTGTGGACCTGACTATCTCTAAAGGCCTTGTCATTTCAAATGTTGCTTTATGTGATCACTGCTGTATTTTCTTTGATATGTCTGTCACGCCTGTACTCCTTAACAATCCTGAATCTGTTAAACATTCCAGATGTATTAGCTCCTCCACTCCCAGTCTATACTCAGCTGCCTTCCTAGACCGTCCAAACACCTGCACACCTGAGTTTTCCCACCCCCGATTTAGCACAGAGGAACAGGTATTTATATACGCCTGCTCCTCTATCCTGGATGCTATCAACCCCCCTAAAAGAAATAGAACCCAAACCCAAATCCCAACCATGGCTGAATGACCACACCAGAACCTTAAGGAGTAATTGCAGAAAAGCAGAGTGCAGGTGGAAACAGAATAAACTGGAAATTTCATTTGAAATACTAAAAAGCCACCTATCACAATGCAGTAAAAGCTGGGATGGAGAAACACTTCTCTGAGCTTATTGCTGAGGACCGCCACAATCCCAAATTTCTTTTCTCCCCCATAAATTCCCTCACAGCGTCCCTTCCCAGTCCCAGCTTAGTTGGATCACCTTCAAAATGTGATGACTTCTCTAGCTTCTTCCTCAACAAAGTCATTCTCATCGAATCCAACGTATCAACCCCCACCCAAGCTCTCACTGTCCCAAATCTAGTTTGCCCTGAAAAAATGTATCTCACCAGCCTCTCTCGGAGACAATCTCGAAAATGAAGTCGACCGCCTGCCCCCTTGACATTGTTCCAGACCCATCTCCAAATTACCCTTCCTCTCCAAAGTCTTAGAAAAAGTCATCCCAACTATTGCCTCACTTAAAAAACAATAACATTATGGATACTTTTCAGTCCGGATTCAAGACAGCTCACAGCACAGAATCAGCCCTTCTGAAAGTCCACAATGACCTGCTCCTAACTGTCAACTCAGGAAGCTGTGCCATTCTACTCCTCCTTGACCTCAGTGCCACTTTCGACACTGTATATCATACCATCTTCATCAACTGTCTCAAGCAGGAACTGGGCATTGAAGTTACAGCGCAGGAATGGTTCTCTTTCTATCTCGCCAACAGAACGTTTTCAATTAGTATAGACCACTTCTCCTCCCCTCCTGGCAATCTCTCTTGTGGAGTCCCACAAGGTTCCATCCTGGGTCCCATCCTCTTCTCCATCTAGTTGCTCCCCCTTGGTAGAATCATACAGAAATATAACATCTCCTACCACTGCTACGCCAATGATACCCAACTCTACTTTCCCCTGAAACCCAACACCCCATCAGACCTAAACTGCCTCAGGGAGTGCCTTGAGGACATCAAAAGCTCAATCAATTTCCTGTAGCTCAATGAAGACAAATCAGAGGCTGTGCTTTTTGACCCCCTTGACTCCATTAAACTATTCACCAATAACCTAGCTCAATTGTCCCTTTACCTCAAGCCCATGCTACCAACCTTGGTTTTATCTTTGACTCTGCCCTGAAATTTGCTAAACAAATAAATGCAGTTGTCAAGTCCAATTTCTTTCAGCTCCGATCCTTAGCCAAATTAAAACCTTTCCTCTCCCGCTCAGAGCTGGAGATAGTCATCCATGCCTTCATATCTTTTCAAATCGACTACTGCAACTCCCTTAGCTCTGGCATCATGCTGCAGCTAGGTTGCTGACTGGAACTAGGAAAAGAGCCTACATGACCCCCACATGACCTCCTGCACTGGCTTTCAGTGCACCACCAAATCAATTTTAAGATCCTCCTGTTTGTTTTTAAAGCTCTTAATGGCCTGGCATCCCCTAACATAGGTGACTTCCTCAGTCCCCACTCCACCCCTAGATCTCTGCAGCCCTCTGACACTGGCCTTCTAATCATCCCACGATCCAACTACAAACTCAGAGGTGATCACTCCTTCGCAGTCACTGCCTTCAAACTTTGGGACAATTACCCACTCTTTCTTAGATCAGCCCCCTCCCTAAGCTCATTTAAAACTTAACTCAAAATATACTTTTTTTCTTTAGCATTTGTGTCCAACAAATTTCGTCCTCCTGTTTCCACTTGTTCCTGTATGTTTTATAATATACAGTTGTCTTTCATTGTTCTGGTTGTATCTGTCTGTTTGCTACTTAACGTTTTTACTATGTTTTATTTTTCTGTTTCCACTATACAGCACTTTGGTCAACTTCTGTTGTTTTAAATGTGCTTTATAAATGAATTTGTCTTGACTTGACAGTGTCCTACTTTTATACTGCTTTTATTTTCAGGTTAGCCTTATTCACTTGCAGGGGTGGAGAAGACTGAAACCCTCCAACAGTCACAGACAAACTTCTAATTTGAGAAGGTGTCCTCTGTGGCTGTAAATACTCAATTTCAGGGCGCCACGATAGCGTAGTGGTACTGCGCGGCGCCCCATGTTGCGAGGCGAAGCCCTCGCGCGGCAGAACCAGGTTTGCTTCCAGCCCAGGTCATTTACCGCATGTCCTCCCCCGCTCTCTCTCCCCCTTTCCTGTCAGATCTTGAGCTGTCCCTATCAATAAAAGGCAAAAAGCCCCCCCCCAAAAAAAACCAACTCAATTTCAATTGGAAAATGTTAAAGTTTTATAAATATTATTTATTGTGGTATATGCTGTAGAGAACTGGGTCACCAGAACATCACACTGCTGGTAATGAATTTTGAATTGTCCTTGCCTATGCAACATGCTACATCTGCAGTGGTGGAAAGTAACTAAGTACATATACTTAAGTATAATTTTGAGGTACTTGCATTCTCCCTTGGAATTTCCTTTTTACGTTATATATAGACAGCAATAGTTGCGAGCTACTTTTCAGAAACATGAAAAAAATATCTGATGAGTACAAAATAAAAATATACTATATAACTTCGAAAATAACATTTGAATATTAAACCAGTGGTTCCCAACATTTCTGGCTTGAGTCTCCTTGGAGCCATTATCATGTTGTCTATGAGAGATTTCCCTGCTGAACTCCAAAGATTCTTTCATTTAAATTGCTGCTGGCTAGAGGCTCAAAAAGTAAGATTATGCAACTTTTTTTCTTTAAAAAAGCAAAGATTAGAGAAAAGTCAAAAATATAAATACAAATTTGTGCAGCAGAACTTTCTCACAACCCCTCGTGTTTCTATGTTTCATGTAGCCACTGGTTTCAGTTCATTTTAGTTTGCAGTCACTAGAAACTTGTTTAAGATACTGTGGGTAATCCAGAGCCCAGTGTCAGAGGAGCAGCAGGCCTGAACTGCATATTGAAGTCAAAGTTTCATGAAGTCTGAGTCTGGTGTTCTCATAGACATGCTACCAGAAGTAATACTGCTATTTCAACAGAAATCCAGAATGAATTCCTTCCTCTCATGAGGCTTCTGAGAAGAGATAAAATAGGCTTTGGAAAGTACAGTTACCACTAAGTTGTGTGTGTGAGTGTGTGTGTGCGTGTATGTGAATATGAACCAACAGACACATAACTGCTACCGCTGACAACAGCACCCTTTACAGAGAGAACCCTCTGGCTATTTGACCAACTATCACCAACAATACCAGAAGGGTGAGAGCACAACCCGCTGTTAGCTAAAAGCTATAACAGTTAATCAGCTGCTGAACCAGAGTACCTCATGTCACCCTCCTCTTGGTGAATCATATCAAATATTTGCTCACTTTGTTTCTTCTGTCAACATTTTTAGCTCTTATTCTTCATTCATATATATTCTGTCTGTGGTCGCAGGAATAGTGTAAGGGCTCTGAAACACACACTTTCTCTGTGTTTGTCTTGGTGATCAATTAATTAAGCTTAAGCTTAGCTTACTGTTGCACTTATTGTAAGTGCCACTGGATGAGAACATAAGCTAAGAGCCTTGATGAAGGGGATGAGGAGAGATTAATATAGTTTGATTTACTTCTACTGGTTAGATTTTTGTTAGTAATTTAACTACTGTCGAAAAAAAAGAAATTATTCAACCACACTACTGACTAAGATTTCATCATGTTTTTGATTTTTACTGTGACATTTAAACACCCAAGGAAATACCAGGTGATAAAGCTGAAATAGGCAAAGTGTTGATTCACCCTTTTCTTACCCTTTCTACTTATTATTTTAATTAATCCAGCCCTCNAGTACTGTTTTGTTTCCTGGTGTAACTCCTCCCCTTTCTCCTACCAAGGTATTGTTCTCTGATTGGGTGTCTCACTGAAACCTAAAGTGACTGCAACACCGGTGTATTATGTGGTGAAAGTCACAGCTCTCTAACACTAACGCTGAAATGGACAACTGGAGCAGACTAGCAAATATCGCTTACAAGCGGTGGAGAAATCCTGAACTGAGGTAAAACAACAAAATTACTTAACTATTTTTGTATTTTCTCATATGTTTCATATATATATATATATATATATATTTTAGACATTTTGTAAATATGGACCTGCACCACCGTTCACCACTTTTATTTATGTATGTTATTATCATAGTTAACCAGCTGACATCTCAGTGTTGTGGTGTTTTGTTTATTTTAGATTGTTCTACCACCGTTACATCACTGTTTAACCTATTTAACCTGTTTATTTATTGTGGCTCATACCGTTAACTATTAACTCCTGACATTGCATAAATATTTTAGGATTTGCACCTTACTGTTAACCAGTCAATACTTAATTAACCTGTGACATTTCTGACTTTGTTTTTTCACCTTATTGATAATCTTTATATTTTATTTTGTTATTTGTTTTATATTTGCACTCATTCCTGCTTTGTATTGCAACTGCTGCACAACAATTTCCCTCGAGATGAATAAAGTAATATATTATCTTCTTATGTTTGTAGTGTTAAAAGGGAACATACTCTGAGAAAAACCTCCTTCATATTCATGTAATAAATACACAAATGTCACTTAGATGGTAATCTGCATGAGAAATAAAGAAAAAGAAAGAAAAACTCGTTATAATAATCCTCCTCTTATAGTTTGACACGGACACACGTGATCACTATAAGAGGTTTCCACTGTACTTGAAATTTAACCTTTTGTGTTTAATAATGCCTGAATTTCTCCATTTGGTGTGCTGACATTTAGGGGTGAGATAAATTTTGTGGGGGAGAGCGAAGAGGACCAGAGCACAGATAGCTCTACAGCATCATCTAGAGTCGATTCAGAGGGAAGAAAGTCTGCATCCAGAACCGAATCTAATAAAACTGAAGGTTTGTAGAACACTATCAGTAGTAGTTTATACACATTTTGATCTTGTCTGTCAGGTACGTTTGGAAATGTGAAAAATACACATCATCAAGGTGGCTTTTCAATATAAATGTGTTTACTTATTGCGAACTGAAAAACAGAATCTGTCCTGATTGTGCTTGTTTTTGTGAGGAAAAGTTAGATGGCAATTTGCCCATAAACTGAGGAAGATATGTCCATCGTAGCAATGGAGAGATCACTTCAGTAAAAGTAGCAATGCCACAGTGTAGTTGTGACAGAAGTCCTGTATTCAAGCTTTTACGTAAAGTACAAAAGTATTGGCAACAAAATGTACTTAAAGTATTGAAAGTTAAAGTATTCATGATGCAGCAGAATGGTCTCTGTCAGGCTTTGATTATTATATTATTGGATCATTTTTCTTGAGATAATTGTATCTGCTTTATATACTTTTTGGCAGTTTAATCTATAATAATGTATCATATTTGATAAATGTTTGATCTAATGTTTTGCATGTAAAACTTTAATTTTAATTTGAAAAGTATTATTTTAGCATCCTTATTCAGCACCTTTCTGATATGTGTCTTTTAACATATTAATGGAATTCAGTCATTTCTGTGTTGATTCTGGAGAGATTGTGCATACATTTCTTTACAGTGAAGCTGCAGTGACTTCTTGTCCCTTTTACAGAAACCTTTACAGTAGACGATGTTCTGGAGGCCATCGGCTTTGGAAAGTTCCAGTGGAAAATCTGTCTCCTCACAGGATTGTCATGGGTAAGAATCCTAAAACATGCAGAAAGGTCTTCACTTTGATTTCCAGATACTGTATGTCTCTCATCTAGTACTGTGCCTCTCTGAGAGCAGATAGGAAGCGCCATGGAGATGATGATCCTCAGTATCTTGGGTCCTCAGCTGCTCTGTGAGTGGAGGCTGCCCAGCTATAAGGTGGCTCTCATAACATCGGTAAAGTCCCTTTAGGTCTTCTCAGAAACGTGTAGATCTACAGCTTGTTGATTTTGAAATGTGTGAAAGTGTTGGCTCTCAAGATCTTTTTTTTTTCTCTTGGCCTCAGGTAATGTTTGTGGGGATGGGGATCAGTGCACCTGTTTTGGGGAATGTGTCCGACATGTACGGCAGAAGAGTAGTGAGTCTCATATCTGGATTTTTCATATATAATTTATTGATTTTTGTACATTATTTGATGTTTAACTCATGTGTTTGTGTCCATGTCTTTGTGATAAACAGGGTCTGATGATTTATGTGTGCTGGACTCTGTACTACGGAATATTGAGTTCCTTCGCTCCAGTGTACGGCTGGCTCTTGGTCCTGCGAGGCCTCGTAGGCGTTGGCATTGGGGGAATTTCTCAGTCGTAAGTTCACTGCTTCCTCTGCACGTGACGAGATGAAGCCTGCGCTGAACAAAACAACATATTTTAATAGCCATGAAATTATTTGTTCAACAAACATTCTGTCTCATCTTAGGGTGACACTGTGCTCAGAATTCCTCCCGGTGAAGGCACGAGCCACCTCCATCATGCTGATATCGGTACTGTGGTGGTTTTATTACTAATGCATGACTTTTACTGTATTCCAGTGTTGAATCTTTGATCTGATTAATTATACTGCTCATACTGATTGAAGTGTTTGTGTGCACCAGGCATTCTGGTCAATTGGTTCTATGTTTGAGGTCCTCCTGGCGTTGTGGATAATGCCCACTCTTGGCTGGAGGTGGCTGCTCGGCCTTTCCACTATACCAATGGCAATCTTTGTTTGCTTCTGCTTTGTAAGTATGTTGATGATTAATACAGATTCTTAAGATGAAACCAGTTGGAGTCAAACTCTGAACTGAACTTTCTGTTTTACACAGTGGATGCCTGAAAGTCCTCGTTTTGACATGCTGGCGGGAAAAACAGAGAAGGCCGTGGCAACGTTAACACGCATCGCCAAAGAGAATGGCAAGACCATGCCTCAAGGGAAGATGACTGCCTATAAACAGGTGAGGTTACAGATATATGGGTCTCTGTGTTTGTTCAAAAAAAGAGATGTGTGTCCAATACAATGCTTAATTGTTTATATTAATGAATACGCCATCTATTTTTGTCATTTTAATTTCGCAGAATGGCCGTGGCAGGATCAAAGATCTCTTCGCTCCTCAGTATCAGAGGACTACTCTTCTTCTGTGGTTTATATGGTTAGCTTGAGTAATACATTTTCTACTTTGTCCATTCTATCAACATTCATTAATCAGGTATTTTGATCAAATTAATCAAAATTAAGGCTGGACTACCAACCAGGCAAAGCAGGCAACTGCTTGGGAAACCTCCAGGTTCACTGTGTGTCAGTTGGTTTGTGGTCATTTGACTAAGTGCAGATTTGTTTGGGAGTATGCACTTAAAGGTATAACAAATAGGATTTTTCTAAAAAACAATAATAACCCCTCTCAATCATCACTTATGATGATGTATTTTCTTATTTTGCAGCGCTCGGAACATCTCTGGGCATCAACCTTTGGGCAGTGGTGTGTAGTGCCTAGCCAATAACAGCACGCACGGTGTGAGATGTGGGAACGTAGCAACCAGTTACCAGATTGTAAACACGTGGGACCACAGGAAGTGCGTGCGCTTTGAGCTGGGGAGGAGGGGCCAACTTTGAATGTTGTGTTTACAAACAGCAACCAACAAATCCTACTCGTTATACCTTTAAATACAATATGAACTGAAATGATAAGAGCCCTGAGTCAAAATATAATTTTAAGACTTTTATTTCCCTTGATATTGTGCTTAAAGGGATATTTCAGATTTTTTAAAGTGCGGTTGTATGAGGTACTTATCCATAGTCAGCATATTACATACAATAGATGGTGGTCGGCGCGCTCCCTGTTTGGAGAGCCAGCCGGAGTACCGGCACCGAAGCTAAGCAATGTACTGCTGTGGACGGGGCCAGCAGTAAAAACGTATTTTAGCCTCCTAAAAAAGGGCCCACCAAAAACAATCAATATCCGTTTAAGTATACGCTATATTTAGAATATTTTCACCGCTTTACCTTGCCGTCAGACAGCCCTTTGCTTTGGCACTACAGTTTCTCAACCTTAGAACTTCTGTATTCCTACAAATGCTGCACACTTTATTACGCCGCAGATCGGCTGTTTGGGTCAGAGGTTTATGGAAGACACAACACTTACAAGAAAATAAAAATTAGTGATTATGACATCAATGACAAAATGCTGTTCACTGTGTGTATACAGGGTATACAGAAGAAGAACTTTTACAGATGGAGACTGAACGGGCTTATGCGTACAGTAGGAATACGGAAGCTCTACGGTTCAGAAGTAGTAGTGCCAAAGCAAGTGTACACTTGAACTGATATAGATTTTTTTAGGTGGCTTAAATACATTTTTACTGCTGGCCCTGTCCACATCAGTACATTGCTTAGCTTCCGTGCCGTGTACTCCGGCTGGCTCTCCAAACTGGAAGCACGCTGACTACCATCTACGGTATGTAATACGATGACTATGGATAAGTACCTCATACAACCCCACTTCAAAAAAAAAAATCCTTTTAAATTTAATATATTCCTCAATAAATCGGTGCTCAGTCATTTCAGATTGATTTGACCCATGGCAAAGCTTGGCTCAGTGGTTGGTGTTTAGGGCACCGGGCAAAATAATACTGATACTGGCTTGTGTTGTCTGCTGTGTGCACTGTACATGATGACCAATTGAAGGCATGTGCACAGAGTTGAAGCAACAGGGCCCATAGCTGGTTTGCGCCCCAGGGTCTGCTAGTGGGTTAATCCTGCCATGTATTTAATGCTTTATTTTACTTGTACACTTGTAGAACACTGTGCTGTTATTTTATCTAAAGGTTTGCAAATGCCTTCTCCTATTTCGGGATAGTCCTGTTGACAACTGAGCTGTTCCAAGCTGGAGATGCATGTGGGGGTAGGTAAAAACTACTCCATGTGAATCAGCTTTTAACATTTGTCATATTGCATCTTAAATTTGAACAAATACCAAAACAAAACTGTCCATCTTCCTTATAGCGACCCAAGGGGCCACGATTGAACCGAGCTGTAGTCTGGAATGCAAATATTTGACATCTGCTGACTACGAAGACCTTTTATGGACTACGTTGGCTGAATTCCCAGGTAAAATGCTCCTTATTAGCATTTCCTCAGAGCTGTGGTGTGTAATTGAAACTGTAAGGCGAAGACCTCCATGAGGTTGTTGCCAAGAACAGTGTTAAGCCCACATACAGGGGGGTCCTCCATATTTCTTCATTATCCATTGTGACAAAAATCTGAGACAACATGGATACAACTGTTAAAATTCAAGAACTGATGGATTTTGTAAATGCATTTCTATATTTATTGAATTAGCCTAAATTCCTCACTGAGGAACCATAAGTCCAGTCAAACTTTAAAAAGTTTTAACAAACACATCTCTAATGCCTTGAAATGTGGTGCTCATATGGATTATATTTACATATGTTTGACTTTCTTGAAAAAACAGGTCTTTTAGCCTTTTAGCCTAAGGAGAGTGGCATACACAAATATGTTCTTTAAGGGAGTGGCATAGGCTGTTGAACTGTATTTCATTCTCACTGTGTCTTTACAACTGTTGCAAAAGATACGTTTGCTGTTTGTTTTTCATGTTTGTTTTAGGTCTTTTAGTTATTCTGGCAGTTGACCGTATTGGCAGGAAGAAGAGCATGGCACTGTGTTTCTTCATGTTTTCTTTGTGCATTCTGCCCTTATATGCTTGTATTGGGAGGTAAGCTTGTCTCTGTGTGTTGTTTTTTTCATATTAGAACAACAGCAATATATTAAAACATCAGGGGTGATCTCAAACTCTCTGCGGCTCTCTTTCTGTTCATGCAGGTTAGCTCTTACTGTCTTCATCTTTATAGCCAGAGCCTTCATCACTGGAGGGTACCACATTGTTTATATTTACACACCAGAGGTAGGTCTACATACCATTTTACCACTCTAACATTAAACATAATTCTTTTTAGATCAGTTGAACTTGACAAAATGTTCCCTCCTCTCTCTCATTAGGTGTTCCCAACAGAAAACAGAGCCTTAGCGATGGGGACTTCCAGTGCGATATCCAGCATAGGTTCCCTGATCACCCCCTTTGTGGCACAGGTATGCAGAAGTGACCATCTATGTTGGTACTTTCAAAGGAACGGGGAAAAACTCACTAAAATGAGGTTAAATGTGTTGAGTGCATTTCTTTCCTCATGAAGCATCTGCAAAGCTTTTCTTAAAAATTTGAAACCTGTATTGTCTATGCTTACTTGCGAGCTGTTTTATTCTTCCCTGCTTTTGATGGTTTGTTGCTGCATTTCTTGGCACATTACGGCCGCCAGTAGATCAGTGAAATAGTGTGAAACCATTGGCAGGAATATGTATTGTGTGCTTGTGCACATGCACGAGAACAAACAAAACAGGGACCCACTCATAAAAAATCATAAAGAAGTTGAATAATGGCTTGCATAACAACACTCTGACTCAACCTGCATTTTGGAAATTAATGGGAAAGACAACATTTTTGCTATTAGCTGTGATCATTTTGGAGAGAAATTCTGTATTGTAGGTTTAAATGTGGAAGTTAGTTCCAGCACCAGTCCGATATCAGACTCCTTCAGGTTAGGCTGTATGTTTCTGTGCCTGTCTCCTCAGTTTTTGTGTTTTGGTTCCAGGTGATGCTCAGTACATCCATGTATTTGACCCTGTCAGTGTACTGTGGCTGTTCTCTGCTGGCTGGTGTTGCGTGCTTGTTCCTGCCCATTGAGACGCTGGGCAGGAGTCTGCCGGAGTCCAGTCTTGACCAGGAGGCTGGAGAGCAGAAGACCACCACAACCAGCCAGTCAAATGGTGCGACGCACTCCTCGGAGCAGAGGAAGATCAACCAGGAGGAGTGAAAACAACTCCCAGGCTGCTGCAGACGCCACAATTGCCTGTTTAACTGTGGACTGAATCCTCTGAGCGATGATGGGTGAAGAATAACAGGGGACATCTCATTATAGGCAGGGAGTGATAATTGAGGGTAGGCCTACTTCGCATGTCTAATGAGAGCGGAGTCACACTTGAACTGGTTTGTTTACCCTCTCTTCCATCTAGGCCGTGAGAAGCAANTTTAAGGGAGTGGCATAGGCTGTTGAACTGTATTTCATTCTCACTGTGTCTTTACAACTGTTGCAAAAGATACGTTTGCTGTTTGTTTTTCATGTTTGTTTTAGGTCTTTTAGTTATTCTGGCAGTTGACCGTATTGGCAGGAAGAAGAGCATGGCACTGTGTTTCTTCATGTTTTCTTTGTGCATTCTTCCCTTATATGCTTGTATTGGGAGGTAAGCTTGTCTCTGTGTGTTGTTTTGTCATATTAGAACAACAGCAACATATTAAAACATCAGGGGTGATCTCAAACTCTCTGCGGCTCTCTCTCTGTTCATGCAGGTTAGCTCTTACTGTCTTCATCTTTATAGCCAGAGCCTTCATCACTGGAGGGTACCACATTGTTTATATTTACACACCAGAGGTAGGTCTACATACCATTTTACCACTCTAACATTAAACATAATTCTTTTTAGATCAGTTGAACTTGACAAAATGTTCCCTCCTCTCTCTCATTAGGTGTTCCCAACAGAAAACAGAGCCTTAGCGATGGGGACTTCCAGTGCGATGTCCTGCACGGGTGCCACAATCACCCCCTTTCTGGCACAGGTATGCAAAAGTGACCAATTATGTTGGTGCTTTCCAAAGAAACTCTTTAAAAACGGGAAAAACTCACCAAAATGTGTGTGTCCTTGAGGTCTAACAAACGTGTTGAGTGCATTTCTTTCCTCATGAAGCATCTGCAAAGCTTTTCTTATAAATTTGAAACCTGTATTTTCTATGCTTACTTGCGAGATGTTTTCTTCTTCCCTGCTTTTGCTGGTTTGTTGCTGTATTTCTTGGCACATTACGGTCACCAGTAGATCAGTGAAATAGTGTGAAACCATTGGCAGGAATATGTATTGTGTGCTTGTGCACATGCATGAGAACTCATAAAAAACTGCTCCATAGCAAAAGAAGTCCACAGGGTGACTTTAAGTTTGAAATGTACCCAGACTCTTTGCACCCTTACTGGAGATTAGAGTGTGCTGTATGATGTGTATATGTGTATATGATGAATGCAACCAAATTTACGGGTAGTCATCAGCTATTTATGCTATATATCATAAAGAAGTTGAATAATAGCTTGCATAACAACACTGACTCAGCCTGCATTCTGGAAATTAATGGTAAAGACAACATTTTTGCTATTAGCTATGATCATTTTAGAGGGAAATTCTGTATTGTAGGTTTAAATGTGGAAGTTAGTTCCAGCACCAGTCCGATATCAGACTCCTTCAGGTTAGGCTGTATGTTTCTGTGCCTGTCTCCTCAGTTTTTGTGTTTTGGTTCCAGGTGATGCTCAGTACATCCATGTATTTGACCCTGTCAGTGTACTGTGGCTGTTCTCTGCTGGCTGGTGTTGCGTGCTTGTTCCTGCCCATTGAGACGCTGGGCAGGAGTCTGCCGGAGTCCAGTCTTGACCAGGAGGCTGGAGAGCAGAAGACCACCACAACCAGCCAGTCAAATGGTGCGACGCACTCCTCGGAGCAGAGGAAGATCAACCAGGAGGAGTGAAAACAACTCCCAGGCTGCTGCAGACGCCACAATTGCCTGTTTAACTGTGGACTGAATCCTCTGAGCGATGATGGGTGAAGAA
>NTHP01000049.1:1124975-1171476 GCA_003416845.1 Oplegnathus fasciatus | reverse complement strand
AACAGGGGACATCTCATTATAGGCAGGAAGTGATAATTGAGGGTAGGCCTACTTCCCATGTCTAATGAGAGCGGAGGCACACTTGGACTGGTTTGTTTATCCTCTCTTCCATCTAGGCCGTGAGAAGCAAAAGAGAGACATTTTGGAAAATGATGATCCACTGTGCAGGCCCTGCTTGGAGCTACACATTTTAAAACTTGCCCTTGAGAGACTGAGACATTTATTTTATAAATCTTGGATAAAAATGACTTCCTGTATTCACTTATATATGAGGCCACGTGCCTTTTGCTCATTAAAGTTGTTCAATCTGCTTTCTTTTTGTTTTTTCAGTGATGTAATTATCGATTATGCGATTAATTAATGAGTGGATTCTTCTCAAATGTTAAAATTAGCTGTTTTTCTTGTCTTTAACATCATAGTAAATTCAATATTTTAGAGTTTTGGACTTTTGATTGGACAAAATAAGACATTTGGTGACATCACCAAAGGACTCAAGGAGGTCGATTAGATAATGAGCAGATTAATCGATTATGAAATAATCGTTAGTTGGTGCCCGACTCAACATTATGTCAACCTCGCTGCTTTCCATAACCTGAGCAGAATATTATTTCATCAACATTTTGTATTTGGGAGTTCCTAGTCTGGCCAGTCACCTTGACAACATTGGCCCAATGACAGCGCACACGCGAACTAGGCCAGCCAATCACAGGCATCCGGCGAAGCTGCATGTCATTTCTGCCCCGCTTGCAACCTGCACCGTGTTTTGTTTGTCTGTCTGCGCACCGGCGATGAAATCTCGGGGTCCGCTGCTGGCTCGGTACAAACGGAGGAAATCTCTCATGACTTCCCGCTCATGAGGACTCCGGTAACCGCAGAGGACGCACGGAGCAGGACCGAAAGGGAGCACCGCCGGGGCTCTGGAGTCAGGTGCTGCTGGATGAGAGTCTGACTAGGCATTTTCTCCCCGGCGACAGAGACAATCTCAGCGGCGCATCTTCCCACATCCTCCTCCCCTCCCTTCTCCTCCTCTCCTCCTCTGCTGCCCTCCGAGGCTGCAGCCCACCGACCATGGCCCTGGTGACTCTGCAGCGCTCTCCCACCCCCAGTGCAGCATCCTCGGCCAGCACGACCAACAGCAGTGCGGGGGAGGTAGGTGGAAAAGCCGGGGCTCGGTCTTTGTGTACGCGGTATGAGGAAACGCCGAGAATGCGCCTGCAGGAGCCCGTATCAAATGCAGGCTGCTTAATATCCCGCAGGAAGGGCTAACCTTACTTCCGTCATTGCTGTGTGTGTTATTAACTTGATATATTGTTGCATTGTTACCGGCAGTTGTTTGTGGCTGCTGTGGCAGCGGATTTGTAAACAAAATCCTGCAGGGGGGGGAGGGGGAGGCTGCTGGGTTTAGCTGTCAGAACAAAGTGCTCATTTTGCTGCTGCACAAACATTTGCGGCGTTGCACTCAGGTTGTTCTCCCTCCTTGTTATTGGGCTTTTATTTGCAGTAATGCAGGCTCAATGTTGGGGAGGAGACTTTAAAGGGGAATTACATCATTTTTTAAAAATTATATTCAGTGTGTGCCCCAGGACAGTTCAGTCAAGTGGTCTTGCAGAAATCTGAGAAAAACACCTCCATCAGTGATGCCACTGAGGTAAACAATCAAGATGATGCTGCGAGAAATGTCAGAATTTGTATGCAACACCTCACACCAAAAATCTTCTCAGTCTGTGGAGAGATTAGTCCAATATTTTACAGCACAATGTTAAAAAAAGAGAGTATCTTGTTTTCTAGCTTCAGAAAACTGCAGTCGACACTGTGGAGTTTGAGGCTGTGAAGCAGACATTAAATCCCATTTGCAAAGCTGAATCTTAGCGGCAAACAAAGTCAACATTCAAATATGGAGCAGCGCCGGATTTTGACATCCCAGTGAAATCATAACATCGGGGTTAGTGCTCCAGTTTCTAGTTTTAGGAAAGTGGATTACGTCCTCCGAAGTAGGCTGACTGAACCGAGGCACAAAAATAAGCAGTGACATTCTTCTTCCACCCTCTGATGATAACTTTCTGCATTACGTCTCACTATTCTGCTCAGTCAGCAGGGAGGAAAAGCGGACGGGCGAGATGTTTTGGATGTGTTTTTGCTGAACTTAATGATTCAACTGTCGGCTCTATGGGACGATCACAGCAGATGAGAACACTGACAAGGGAGGACCAGCAGTTGGCGCTGGCACGCTTTATCCCAATGTCAGCATCCATTGTCACAACTGTACCAGCTCACATCTTAAAGATTGACATATACATAAATATATGGAGGTCCATTTCTGTCCCTGAATGTGTTCTACCCATGTTGCTCATGCTCATAATGAATGACGACCCAAACAACAGCTAAATGTGCACAGTGCAGTCGTCTCTGTCCACTAATCCAGACAGGAATAACTCTCTGTTTCTGTTGGTCTGCAGCTACAAATATTAGATTTGTGACGTAGCTGTTTTTAAGAACAGGAAGAAAATCCTCATGAACGTTATGGCTCAGTTTTTCCCTCGACGTTCGTCCACCACTGCCGCTGCACGACGTTAACACTGCTGCAGTCTTTATATTCTCTGCCTTTTTTTGTTTTTGTCTTTCAGGATTTTGGAAGTGACGATGACCGGAAAAATAATCAGAGGTAAAGATCTCTCTGTTTAAAAAGCTGTGTGTTTGAAGATCTCTGGAGGAAACACAGATGTTTTGTATTTCTCACTGTGGAATGTATGTTTGTGGTCAGTGGGCCTTCTGACCCCGGATGAGCCCACTCTGTTGTAGCAACAAGGGGAAATACCAGCAGACGGTGATGTCTCGAGCTGCAGTTTCCAGCCTCTGAATGTATTTGAGATGGTAGTATCACTACAGCTCTGTAACATTTTAATAGGTCTAAGCAAGAGCATCTTAACAACTCTGTTTATTTCCCAGTAAACAGTTAAAGCTGAAACCCCCAAAGTTTTAATTATTTGTAAAACACTCTGTGAGACTGTTTTAAAAAAGTGTTAAATAACATTTTATTGTGTGGGAACGCTGGAAGTAAAAAGTACAGACGGAAACCTTTGAATAGTTCATAAAAGGATCATGAAATGCAGTACTTTTCACGCAGTTTCTAGATTAGATTTTCAGTTTGTAGGCTGCTGCTTATATATATATATATATATATATATATATATATATATATATATGTGTATATATTATTTGGTCGTGTTTGTGCCAAATGCCTGTCGCACAATTGATTCTATAATGGACGTAACGCTTCTGTAAAGGGTTTAAACAACACACAAGTTGGGCAAGGACACTTCAGTCGATTTACTGAATATTCTTCCTAAAAAGACGATTCATTTAATTCATTTAATGTTGTCACTGCATTCAGGTGCGTTCCCAGTCTTTCTGAATTGTGTGCACTGGATTAGACTGTCAAAGAACCATGCTGCCTTGATTATTACAAACTGTTTTGGCAGGTGATGAGCTGCTTGTCCTCGGTCCTCGAGATTCGGTGATGTCAGCGAATCTGGCTCTCACACAGTATATAATGGCCCTTAGTTTCTCACTGTTGCCAAGGAGAAAAAAACCTGCTGGAAGTACGGCTGATTTAACGTGACAGGTTTTTAAAAATGTTTCCTCCGCTCAGTTGCATAAGAGAGTACGCGTTCCTGCTTGGTCACAAAGCTTTTCTTTAATCAAAGCGACGTCACAGAAGTCATTATCTGTGTCAGCAAAGCTTTGGCACAGACTATCTTTGTGCTCACTGCGTGTGTGGGTCACTCACAGTTGAAACAGTCATGTCATGCCTCGTCTGGAGCGTCTAAATGAGTAACGTGTTTTTGTGGCTCAATAATTCACCAGCGTGGAGTCTTAATTTAGGATTCTGCATGTCAAACGAGAGATTGACGCCAAGTAACATTTCCACCGCCTCCCAGCGCCTGCATGAATGATGGCATTGTGTCAGAGTGTTGCATAGGGAGAGCTGATTGCCGATGTGAAGAGGAGATAGTGGGGGGTGGGGGGTGGGGGGTGGGGGGCAGAAACTGAGAGGACAGGGCAGCACAGGCGAGGACACTTCAGGGCCGAGATGGAAAGAAGGCTGAAGGGACAAAAAGGAAGGACTTGGTGAGAGAAGTTGAGCTGAAATATGCTGCTCGGAGAGGCTGCAGTCCCCTTGAGCACGGCCAGGAAGAGGCAGGTGTACAGTAGAAGATGGATGGAAGGATGTTAATAAGAGGAGACTAAGTTGGACAGTTTTTTCCTAAAGAGACTGTAAATAGTCCTCTTAACTACTCGCAGGATGCATCTGGTTGTGAAGCCTTCCCATAAAGCCATGTTCACTGTGCTGCCTCACTTCGTGGAGAAAGCTGCTCTGACTCAGAGGGAGATCTGTCGCATGTAAGTTCGACAAGCAAAAAGTTGATAGTGGACTTGATAGTAGATTAACTTTACACTTGGGAGAGTTGGCAGTTAAAGTTTAATAAATTGTCTTGATGTTATGGTGTGATTAGTTCACTTTGACAGCATGAAATCTCACATTTTTAGGACATTTTAAAGCTTTAATTCTAAGAGAGGATCTTTTTGGTTTGAACTACTTCAATCTGTCTTTCTTGTTGTATTTTTTTAATCATCATTTCTCTTCCCCTTAAGAAAAAGACAGTGATTGAGCTTTGTCAAGACAAGAAGTTGTTGCTTTGAAATCAACAAACCTTTCTCAAGCGAAGCATATTATTTTTAAGGAGTTATTATTTCTCATCAAGCCTTGTGCTTCATTTACTGTGTCGTCTCCGAATCGTACGTCGTGTGCGTAAATCTGAAAAGAAATTATACCACGTAGCAGTGGAGCTGAAACAAAAGGCCTTGTGATGGTCCCACTCAGTCATACCAGGCTTTGTGTGTGTGTGTTGGTGGAGCGGGGAATGAGAGTGCGGTTAAACAAAGCCGCACTCTGTTCTGTGTGAGAAAAGACGCTTAAGCTCTCCTCCTGCTCACTGCAGCCTTCATAACAAAGTCATGACCCAGAAGTGCTGCGTCCAACTCAGGTTGGACAGGAGAGGAAGTTTTTAAAGCCTGAGCACACATGGACAGTTGTGACTTGAGTCTGTTAATCATGCTGTAAAAACACAGGGCTGTAAAAGTCACTGCATCAGGACTCTGCTGACTTTCAGTCTCTGATGAGCCTCCTGTCCTGCTCAATGAACCAGTGAGGACTTAATAAGTATGCAGCCTACACCTGGCTGCTCACTGTACCTACAGTATCCTGACTGCAGCCATTTCATGTCCCTGTCTCAACTCTGTTCATTGCAATTCTTAAAGCATGATTTCAAGTCCAATTATTATTATTTGCAGCATCATGGAGGCTCTGCGCTCATCTGTTTAAAAAGAAAAAATAGGGAAGGTCAGTCGATCGAGAGAAAATAATGCCAAACATTTATTGGTTTTAGGCTTCTCAGTTTTTAGGATTTGTTGCTTTTCTTTGTCTTATGTGATAGTAAATTGAATATCTTTGGGTTTGCGACTGACAGTTGAACAAAACAAGCACTTTGAAGACGTCACCTTAGGCTCTGGGAAATTGTAACTAGCATTTTTCACTATTTCTCACAATATATAGACCAAATGATAAATCAATTAATCAAGAAAAGAACTGGCAGATTTCTTGACTTCCACTTGACATTCAGTCAGTAAGTTTCAAAAGTATAGGAACAGTGATAACAGCTAAATAAACTCAGGAGGAAAGAAAGAGCCTAAAAAATCCCACCATGTCAACCTAACCTAAACTACCCAAATTCTCTGTAAATCTTTCATTCATATTTTTATGATAATGTCAAATATTACAAAGGTGTAAAATGTAGAATAGCTTCTGGCTGCAAGATACTTAAAGGCATAACAAGTAGGGTTTTCCTAAAAAAAAAACAATGTATAGACTCATACAAAAATAATCCCTCTCGATCATCACTTATGACCCACTAGAAGTGTGTGGTGGTGTCTGTATCTGCAGAGACCCTGCCCTCTGCCTGTATTTTCTTGTTTTGCTGTGCTCGGGACGTTTCTGGGCGTCAACCTTTGGGCAGTGGAGTGTAGCCCCCAGCCAATGACAGCGCGCAGGCTGTGAGGTGCAGGACTCTATAAAAACATAGCGAGCAGGTGCCAGATTGTAAGCATGCGACACCACGAGAAGCACGTGTGCTTTGAGCCGGGGAGGAAGGGCTAACTTTGAATGTTGTGTTTGCAAACAACAACCAACAAATCCTACATGTTATACCTTTAATAAGGGGTTGCCAAATTCTATCAAACAGAGTTAGTTTTATGAAAGCATATGAACTCTTCTCTAAATGTAGGGTATTAATTAAGTCGTCCAGACACATTTTAATGGTTGGGACTGTAGTTTTAATATTTTTTACGAATGAGGAAAGAGGTTCATTGTGGATTCAGATGATGGATCTGGTTCTTCAGAAATATTGTCAAATGTTAGAATATGTGGAAAAAAAACTTTGCAGCTTAAAGTTGCTTCTGAAGACAAGCAACTGTCACATATGGAAGAAACGCCCACGTAGCTTTTGTGTAGTTTTATTTTGAAATAGTGGCGTCTGTGTAGCATTTGTGTTTTATGTCTTCCCGTCTTCTTCCTCTTTCAGTCTAAGGCAAAACTAAGATGGGTTGTGAGATATGGAAGGGGTGTGAGGCATGTATGGATGAGTGAAAGTAATATCTGAGCTGGGTGATGAATCTGAACACAGTGTGTTTAACTACATCTGTACGTGTGAAGGCCAGCTGTGCCAGTAATAGATCACAAACAATAGAGTAATCACTGACTCACCATCATAGAGTTAGACTGACGCATAAGGAATAATAGTTAAACTGGTGAAACGTGGCCATCATCAACCCGGTGTGAACTAGAGTGCAGTTAGAGTACTACACTGTAAAAAACACAGTTCTTTGATGGCAGTTAGCCCTGAATCTGTTTCCCACCTCTGCTTTTTCCAGCCTCAGTGAGAGCTTCTTCATGGTCAAAGGAGCCGCCCTCTTCCTCCAGCAGGGCGGCAGTGCACAAGGACCAAAGACCCCGACCCACCACAAACATGCAGGTAGGAACACTGGCACAGAAGAAGCTTTGTTTCTTGTTCTTTGGCCCATACTCTCCCCACAAATGAGCTCCAGACAAAAGGAAAATTGTATTTGCTGAGGTGGCTTTTCTCTCTGTGGGTTTGTCTGTGTTTATTCTAAACTGTGTTAGGAACCGTTACTGAGCTGGGTCTGACCTGAGTCGACCCGCAGCTGAACACCAGGGATGCTCACAAATAATTTCAAACAAGATCAAGTCTCAGGCAGTTTGCTTAAAGCATATTTCAGAGAAATATACAGACAGTATCTGTTCTTTAGCTATCTGAATGCTGGGCACTTGATGAACGGACGATAATTTAAGTTTAAACAAAGCCGTACAGAAAGAAGAAAAAACAAGTATTACAATCTTTTACTATATTAATATGAAAATAGGGAGAGGCAAATATTGCAATGACAGCCCTTTATTTAAAAATGTGCAACTGGTCTTGGAACAAGAATGTAAGATGACCAGAAAGAGACAGAGGAACATACAAATCTATATGTTGGATTTACGCTGTACTTAAGTATAAATTTGAGGTACTTGTACTCCACTACATTTCAGGGGAAATGTTGTACTTTTTACTTCTCTGCAATACAATAACTTTAGTCACTTTAGAAATTCAGATTTTTGCATACAGAACATATGAAGAGTTTATAAAATATGATGTTTATGATGATATGATGAAGCAGTTTATACAAGGACAGCTGAAACGATTAATCAGTTTGTCGATTGACAGAGAATTTATTTTGCTAAACTAATTTTTAATGTAAAAATATTTCATGGTTCCACCTTCACAAATGTGAGGATTTACTGCTTTTCCTTTTTAATAATTTTAATAATTTTAACCTGTTTTGAATTTTGCCCCATTGGTTGGACAAAACAAGCACTGTGAAGTTTTCACTTTGGGCTCTGGGTAATTGTGACCACATTTCTCACTATTTTCAGAATTTTCACAAACCAAACAATCAATCGATTAATGGAGAAAATAATTAATCCAGGATGAAAATAATCATTAGTTGCAGTCCGATACAAAATAGATAAAAATGAGCTCATCTCAACCCATTACAGCAGTAAAATCCTGCTTTTACATTAGTGCATGAGTAATAAAAATCTAATGATATAATATATAACAGTATAACAGTCACAGGGACCTTTTTCTGCATTGAGTATTTTTATTTTTAATACTTTAAGTACATTTTCCTGATTATACTTACATACTTTCACTTAAGTAACATTTTCTCTGACCACCACTGGCTCCAACAGATTTAGCCAATGTGTTATTACACAATCATGCTGCTGCTGCTGATGTTTGTCTGCACATCAAAGTGATGTTCAGATGTGGTATAATCTTTGCACAATCTAAAAATAAAACTGTCCAGTAAGTGTTTCAGCGTCCATCAGTGGGGTTCTTTTATGGATGCTCACTGTTTACACGTTTCTAATCTGACGTCCTCGTCGAGTCAGAAGCCAGTTTGCACGTGACTCAGGTGTTGCTCGCTGACACTTTGGCTTAGAACAGCTGGAAGGTTGCAGGGTTTGTCTTCATTGACAGAAATCTGCAAACATATTTCCTCCCACTGGAGAAGAAAACCAACAATGAATGAACAATAGAGGAAGCTGAATGATCAGTTTGTAGTTGACCTTTAGTTTTTTTGTTGGAAATTCCAGAGTTTCAGTAGTGAAGCCTGTCACTGATTAAAACGTGTATTATGTTCTCTGTATTGTTAAGTCTGAACTTGGTGATATTTTTCAGCTCCTTAAAGGCAGTTTTAGTTACTTAGTGCAACGCCCATTAAAGCTTTGCAGGAAATCCTTTTCTCTGTCAGGATCTTTGTGAGCTGAATAAAATGTCGATGTCCAGTTTAGACATCCAGACTGTGATGTTGACCTCAAAGCCAGTTCATTTGGTCTAATCATGTCAGAGAAAGAGACCGAACTGTGTTACACCATGCTACTCGTTGAATCGCGGTACACTCATTCAGTTTCCTAATCAGTCTTAATGCGTGTTTCGCTTTCAGGTGATTTACCTCAACACCTGCAGGTCATGTTTAAGATCCTCCGGTCTGAAGATCGCATTAAGCTGGTCAGTATAATACTTCTTTAAGTATTTGGATAGTAGGTTCTAAGTATTGCTTGTGTGGGTGCTGTACACTTGAAAGTAATTAATTTAATTCAATATAGAGAAAATTACATGATTGATGTGGTTTGTGGGTTACCATGCAGTCACATACCTTTTCGTACAATAATTGCATGACAACACCAGTAAATACTGGATATTTTTCTTCCAAATGCAGTTTCTTGCATACTCTCCTCTTTTGTCCCACAGGCCGTACGGTTAGAGAGCGGATGGTCAGAACGGGTGCGCTATATGGTCGTTGTCTACACCAATGGCCATCAAGACACAGAGGAAAATATCGTCCTGGGAATGGACTTCACAGACAAGGACAGGTAATGAATCTTGCTGCAGCTTTACATTTAGCACAGTTTAATCTGATTATTAGGTTTGTTAAAATGTTATTCTTAAATCTTTGTGATCTACAGTAAAGATTGCTCTATTGGGATGGTGCTACCACTGTGGAGCGATACCAACATACATTTAGACGGAGATGGGTAAGTTTCAGTTTGTCCTTTCATAAAAGATGGGATAAATGATACTTATTAGTTGAATATACAAGGCATAAAACTGCTAATGGATCTTTTCTTTTATAACACGCACCTGTAAATGTGAGGCAAGAGTTTTCTAATGTATACTTTCTGCTCATATTCAGGCAGGCCTCCAGCTGGGTGTTTTGGTTGTTCTCTGCCTTTTAGGTTTTACTGCCCACCAGTGGCAGAGGAGTGAATTACATGCATTTTTTCTCTCTGCGTGAGAACAGTTCTTGCTGACCTGTTAACATTGTCTCTGTCTCTGTATGCCGGAGGAATGTTCCACTGGTTGGTGTCCTGAATAGTCCCATGAACGAGCCGTGTCCAGTCTGTGTTTACATCCCCCAGATCACTCTTCATCTCCACCCAGACTCAAATTGATCTTCCTTCTCCTCCTCTTCTTCACCAGAGGCTTCAGTGTGAACACAGCAGGGCGGTCACATGTCTTCAAGCCTGTGTCTGTGCAGGCCATGTGGTGAGTGAATCCTTCATGTTTAACTGGGGATTGCTGTTGTGTGTTTGTGGTGTGTGGACAGGATGGAAATGCGTTGTCCATGCTGGATAGATGTTGTCTTAGACTCTTAGAGCATGTGTACCAGACCACAAGGCATATTGTTCAAGTTAATTTGAGTTTTCAGATTTTGTACGCCCATATACCCCGGCTTATGACATCAGTTAGTGGGAATATAAGTCATAATTTGTATCTTTTTTTGGTTAGATAAGCTCATGGATGGTACAGTGTGGTGAATGGTGAGATTAGCCTAGTTAGCTCAATTATGGGATCAAGTAGCAGCTCCACAAAAAGGTTATAAAGACTAGACTTTGTCCAACATTGAGGCTTTGTACTCGTTAGCCACTTTTCTTAACAAACATACATACAATACGCCACTAATTATGTGTCAGTCCAGTCGTATCCATATAAATGAAATGTCAAATGTTAGATTATTGTTTGGAACTACTATTTCTGTCATGCCTGTGGGCACTTATAAATAAGAGGGTTAGAAATCAATATAATTTCTTTGTTGCTGAAATTTGGGACATGAATAATGAATATGTAAATGACAACATGGAAATGTGTTAGACTAGCTATCCATCATTGGAAAGGTTTAATGGTGCAGGAAATGTCCCTGCCTTTGTGTGGGTGCTCTTCATTCCATAGACATCCAGCAAATCTTCAAACAGCACACAGACATATAAAAAGTTCCATGAGCTTGTCCCTAAAACTGAACTGTCCCTCTAACTTTATTTTAAAGTCTTCAGCCTCACACATCTACCAACTTGAAATGCATTTAAAATGTTGAAACTGTTAATTTTCTTGGTTTGGTAGAATAACAAACAACTATAGAACATTTGATTATACTTTCCACTATGATCGTCACTGTGATGACTCTCCTGGTCCAGCCTGTGCACTACTGTCACTACTGCCACCTGCTGGTCACTTATTACAATTACCAATAAACATGTCTGCATTGTGTTTTTGTTTTTGTTTTTTCTTGAGAGCAGGGTCTTATTTGCGCTGCTCCTGCCACCATACATCCGTCTTTGCTGACGGTGATTTTTGATGGTTAAACTTTTGCTCTGTGCCTTCTGCAGGTCTGCCCTGCAGGTCCTCCACAAGGCATGCGAGGTGTCCCGCCGGTTCAATTACTTCCCAGGGGGCATTGCTCTCACGTGGATGGCCTTCTATGAGAGCTGCATCACCTCAGAGCAAAGCTGCATCAATGAGTGGAATGCTATGACCGACCTGGAGACCACCCGGCCCGACTCACCCACCATGTTCGTCGACCGGTGAGACACTACAGGCTGTTTAATGTAACATAGCAGTTTTAGTTATGAGTTGAAGTGTAATATAACGTTTGAGGCGTTCACATTAGTCACACCTGCTGTAATTCAAACAGTATCGCGTCACATGGCCAAACAGACCAATTGCTGCTGATTTCTAACGTGCCTGGTGTGTTTACGTCCTTAGTCATGGAATAGATTTCAATGCTTTGGACACCAGCTGTCGTCCCTTTGTTACTGTCCTTTGTCTTCAACATGTTACAGTGTTATGCTAATTTTCATTCAGATAGCAGCACTGACGTATTGGCTCCTTATGTGCAGGCCAACTGAAAGAGAGAGAACAGAGTGTCTCATTAAAGCCAAACTACGCAACATCATGACGTTTCAAGACCTGGAGAACATCACCTCGAAGGAGGTACGTTCCAGATTGACACCTCAACGATGCGTGTGTTTGGTCTAGATCTTTTTTATAATACTGTACTTAATAAAGGTTTTAGAAAAACATACATTGATGAAACATGAAAATCAGATGTAATAGTCATTAACTGTACACTTGCAATCCTGCAAGCCCATTTTGCTTGGTAGCTTTTTTCTAAACTGCACGACAAACCTTAGTTTTTATGAATTCTGGCTAAATCCATTATACAACGGTCTTGAATACAGTAATTGTGAAAAAAAAGAGTGGTAAGTTTCTCTACGTGTCGCTGTTGTTTTGGAGAAGTAAAGAGTTTCATGTTCTGTCCTCGTCTTCAGATCCGTAACGAGCTGGAGCAGCATATGAGCTGTAACCTCAAAGAGTACAAAGAGTTCATAGACAACGAGATGCTTCTGATCCTGGGTCAGATGGACAAGGCTACACTCATCTTTGACCATGTGTACTTGGTGAGAACGCTTTTTGTTTTAAAAACCCTTTTTATTTTATGCTATCTTTACACGTTTTTATGTCTATTTTTTACAATAGTTTCCTCTCTTTTCCTCTACTCTGATACCCACATACCATCACACTGTGGTTTATACTGACCTCAGTAAAATACAGTTAACCTAACAGTAATTCTTAGCAGTTATTCTGACTGAGTTTTTGTCTTTTTGCCTCTGTAGGGCTCTGAGTGGAACGCTTCCAACCTGGAAGAACTACGTGACTGCGGGTGAGTTGATAGCTTAACACTATTGTTTTATTCTTATAGAGGATTAAATAAAAGCTACACGTGTATATTTTTACCTGAAAGTTGCTCTTATCTCCCCAGTTAGATTAACTTTAGTTGTGTTTGATTTGTTTCTGCTCTCGTTTAATGAAGTCTGTTACTACGGAATATACAATATGACACATGAAACATGAAAAATTAATCTTGACATAAAGCTCTTTGTTCAAAAAGCAAAATGCAATGATTGGTTCATATGTGAATGTTGGCACCGTGCTGTGTCCATTACATCAGGCAAGGAAACAGAAATGGATCTGCACACTGTGATTGCACCCAATAAATTTAATAATGCAATATTTCAATCTTACATCTCAAGCTTTGACAGGCGAAGAATAAAATGATATCAAGTTAAACTGTTCCAAACACAGGCACATGTCTCTGTATGGCTTTCAGTCAGTAATTGAATCAGTGCAGCGGTGTTGGTAGATACTCAGTCTGATTCTTCACGTGAAACAGATTTATTTCCACATGTGTTGAGTAACAGTTAAGCTAATAAGCAGCGGAAGAAAGACTTACATGTTTTTGTTTTGGTTGCAGAGTGGGTTACATCCTGAATGTAACCAGAGAGATTGACAACTTCTTCCCAGGGCTGTTCTCCTATCACAACGTCCGAGTGTACGATGAGGAGGCCACCGACCTGCTGGCGCACTGGAACGAAACCTACAACTTTATCGTCAAAGCCAAGTAAGACCCTACATGTAAACAAAATAAACGTGTGAGTTGGTGCTTTTTAGGAGCTTTGGACAGAAAGGGAAGGGGGCTGTAATGCAGGATGTGAGGGAGAAATTATACAGATTATAAACTGTAACACCAGGCTGTTATCCAAGAAGTGTGGAAACAACTGTCAACAGAACTGTGCTCCCACAGCACTTTATTATTAATAGATGGAGTTTTTAGCCATCATTTTGACTGGCTCACGTCAAGCATTCTCTCCGGGTACTGGGGCCGTGATCACACAGGACACATCTTTCTCCCACAGCTGTGAGTTGTGCCAGTAACAGAGAGAGAGAACTGAAATGGTGCAGTCAGACTGGTTGCTATGCAACTGTCTAAGCATGTTAACCTGAAGTAAAAAAGGATGTTTGTAAAAATAAAAACAGAAAAGCTTAAGTTGGGACATGTGGAGTGCTCATCGCAGAATCCTTAAAACCACCAAATCCAAAAATAAACATATCTATATGTAGTATACTGCCACACTGTCCTAACTGTCACCAACTAGGTCCACATAATGGGATGTCAATTTTTTTTTCTGTCCAACAGGAAGAACAATTCCAAGTGCCTGGTGCACTGTAAGATGGGGGTGAGCCGGTCTGCCTCTACTGTTATTGCCTATGCAATGAAGGAGTACGGCTGGTCTCTGGAGAAAGCCTACAACTTTGTCAAGCAGAAACGGAGTATAGCTCAGCCAAACGCTGCTTTCATGAGACAGCTGGCAGAATACGAGGGGATCCTGGACGCAAGGTAAGCAGGTCTACAGTTTCACTCAGGTTTGCACTTCGCGTAGCAGCCATGAGGTGTCATCTTGGGTGGACGATAGTAATTACACACAGCTGCTTTTTATAAAGGTAGTCGTCATTACACACATGCTGCTGGCATAAAAAAAGCTTTGTGAAGTTATTTTCTACCCTCGTAAACAAAAGTATACTTTGCCTTCACAGTAAACAACGCCACAACAAGCTCTGGAGGCCTGAAGCGGATGAGGAGGGATCAGATGATTTGCAAGCCTCCGGCCACAGTACTGGTGGGGAGGAGACACCAGTGCTTAGAGGGGAAGAAGCTTGGGGAGGCTGCGGGGCATCTCCCTGCAGGGGTATGGGTCTGGAGATGGAGCCCCTTGACTCCCTTAACTACAATTATTACTTCAGACGTTTGTCAGACTCTGCACTAGACAGCGAGCCCTCCACCCCAGTGCGGGGTCCCCCTCTGCTAGGAATGGAAAGAGTTTTCATTGAGATTGAAGACGTGGAGAGGGATGCCCTATTGGAGGACGAGGGTTTCCCCATGGCCCATTTAGCCCTGCCTGGCGAGGGCACAGCTGCTCAGACGTGTGGGCGCCTTGACCCCCTGGAGGACATGAGGCTGAGGCTCGAGTTCAGTACTTTGGAGGAAGAGGATGAGGAAGAGGCCAAGAAAGAGGAAGCTGAGATGGCGGCCTTGGCCCAAACACCTGGAAATTCAGATGGGAAGAAGGCAGGGGAGGAGGGTGAGAGGACGGAGGAAAGCCGGTTAGGCCTGGCCAACCTGAACACCAACAACAGCAACCGCCTGGCTGCCAAGCGCAGCTGCCCTGCAGCTTTTGACGTGAGTTGAGAAAATATAGCTTTTAACTGTGGTTAAGTCATGTTTTGTGTTTTTTACAACCTTTTTGTAATGTTATTAACTTCACATTTTAGATATTCTGCATGCCACTGACCATATACTGTATTCTGTTCTAATGTTCCTCCATTTAGGACAGTGCTAGCACAGGAAACCCTTTAAAAGTGAAGCCCTCCTATCAGTCCTGTAAAGACTGCCTGCGTCTACCACAGGGGCGGCGCTGTGACCGTCCAGCAGGAGGCCGTTCTCACCGCCTTAACCCCTCCCGCCACTGCACTGTCCCCTCCATATGCATAGATCCACCTGGGACCAATTTTGCCTCCACCCCAATTCTGCAGTCTCTTCAAGCCCCTGCAGTTGTCCCACCTAACTTGGTCCAGCCCTGCAGCCATCTCTACCGCTGTGCCACCTGCGCCCCTGGTGTCCCACTAACCACCCGCCAGAAACCGGTCTCACCCATGAGCTGCGAGGAGACGCCACCTGACCGCAGCTCAGTGGAAACAGAGGACATGGACGAACCACAGGGGGACGACGTGGGAGAACAAATATCAAGGGAGGGTACGGGGGCCATCGGTGCGACTGCTGCTGAAGGTTTAAAATTACAACCTGGTGGTGCAGTGGAGCTCCAGCAGCAGGCTCTGGCCCAGCTGCAGATGCCAGGACTGGGGATAGAATTTGGTCTGGAACTGATGCGACAGAGGGCAGAGCAGCTTGAGAAGCTGCCGAGCTTGGCCATGGAGGGCCAGCTCCCAGTGGGGCCCCTGCCTTAATACAGGGGCCGGAGCATGGATGAGATGAAGGAGGAGGCTTACCACTGCCTCCACCAGGTACACTATGATGGCTGTGGCCTTTGGATGACTGCCGCTGTGGTGTCGCACCAGAAAAGAAGCTCTTCTTTGACCTGTACTGTCATGTCCTGGCCTCATAGCTGCACTGTAACAACAGCAACAGCCCTCTCTGCATTCACAGAGAGTGTCCTGTCATTGTCTGCTGGCATTAAGATCCAGATGAGGCTGGTTGTTTTGACCATAAAGGCTTGAATGCTTCTGGCCAGGTAAGGACTGAAGACTTTCCCGTGTCCTCCACTTGTCCCTCAGACCTAATTGAGGCTTCTTCTGAGCCTGCCAGCCCCACACCACATACAGGATCATCACTCTTCCTCACAGCCCAGTGGAGATGAGCGTTATGCTGCCATTTTACCCTCGAACAGACAGGTTTGGCATATTCCCGAGACAGGAGACAGTGGTGGTTTCTAACTTCTGAGAAAGCTCTAGCTAGCACTTTGATGTTGAAGGAAAGAAAAATACCTGAAGTAACATGCTTCTGTCAGTGTACTGTACGTTTTCCAATCCTCATCAACAGTATTCATGAAGGAGCTCAATGAATGTTTGCAGTTGAGCCTGTTTGATTGCGTTCGGCATCTCCTCATGTTATCACTGATAGCTGAATCCTCACTTCTCTTATATTTTCCCTGCTGCAGCTGCTTTTGCATCACAAGAGGGCATTTCATGTGAACGCGTAATCATTTTTAAAAAAGGATGCGAGCATATGTGAGCCTTTTTATGCCTCTTTGTAAAGCGTCGTACCTCGGACCACAAGCATCTCGGGGCTGTTTTGGTCAAAGACTGTTTTGTCGTCTCTGCTCAGTGGCTGGTTCACCCCGACCTCCTCCATTAAAGTTAATGTAATCATGTACTTAAAGCGCTCACTTTAGCCCACGCATGACTTTGCAGTATTACAAAACATATCTTCAACAAGCTTGGACAGAAAACATATTAAAGTCGTCTTTAATCTTCACTGAGTTTTTGAAATACTGAAAAAAACTTTTGGCATTCAGTTTAAGCGACAACAAAAGGCACAATCATTCATCAGATGGATGAAAAATTGGTTTAATTGAACCTAACCACTCGTCTTATGCCTGAAAGAACGAATAAAAGAAAATAACCCTGAAGAAATGTTGGAAAACATTACATTCATTCATTCAGATGTCAGGAAACATTCAGAAGCTTCAATGTAGTTTTTTATTGCCCACCCTTGGTCAGATCACTCCTGATGTAACCAAAGCCATATCATGTTGCCAGGTCCAGTTAATCACCTTCATGATTTTAGATGGCAAAGAAACTCAGCACAGTTTACATGTACTTTTCTTACTTTCTTACCCAGCCTGCATCTGGGTAGTCATTTATCTAAGAGGCTGGTTAAACGTGGCTCACTCGCTTAACTTTTTGGTCACACATTGAAAAACCAGAGGCTACCTTTCCCTAAACACACAGACATTTGCAAAGGCATACTAATCCTGTATAGATTTAGCACAACTCTAGTATCCATTCACACAGTGCACAGACATATTTCAGACCTGTAGCTATGTTTAATCAGATTAATTTGAGAATACTAAAGCAGAAATAGAGACATCAGAAATAAAAAAAAATCTACAAAATGCTTCAAGGAAGTAATTACATTCTTTGCTTGCAGTGTAGAGTCCATCCTTGTGAGTATAGTTTATTTGATCTAATAATCATCCAACGGTTGCAGTCAACAGTAGATGCTGCTGTAAATTTTGTTCATAATTTAGTCAACTCCAGTTGGTATTATTCTGACTTTCAAATTACCAAATGAAATATTTCTATTTAGAGTGTGGAAATTAGAAATTATATTCTTAATTTACAATACTAGATTCCTTTTATTTTAAATACAGAACAAGTAACCTATCAAGGTTTTTGACGCCTCAACTCTTCTACACCTGCAATCAGTTTCTTCAAGTCTTTTCCTCATTTGTTATTTAGACTTTTTGTACATGTTCAGACAGCTTGAGGCATGTTTTTGTTCAAATTGTGCCACCAATCCAAAGTTGCTGTGCCACAGGGTGTTAACTCTGCAAGTTCTTCTGTTTGGCTGATGTTGTGTTCTTACTGTTGTTGGCACGCTGGGTGTGCTGGAATGGTACTGAATGATGCATGTTTGTATGCAGGAAAAGCACATGCTAGTGTTATTACTGTGTTTAAAGCTCCGAGTGCTTCAGAAGAAATGAAAACTGTGCAAAGAATGAATGCAAATTATTTAATCCTCTTATTGTATATTTTTTTTCTTTAGTTGGATCAGTAGAAACTTTGACAAACAACAACAATGCATCTTCTGTTCCTTCTCCTCCCTTAACAGGACCACAGGGAGCTGCAGGTTTGCTCCACTAGTTAGATTTAAATAATTTGGTTTTGCCATTAACTTGTTCTTCCCCTCACATGGCCATTGGAGCATTATGTAACGTAAGGCACTTACACAAAGTTGTTGACATCATCTGATACCACACACTTAGAAATAGAAGCATTTCAAACTGAAAAAAGTTACCATGAAGCCGTTCATAGATATTGCAGCTATAAGAATTAAGAAAAGTGGTAAGCTTTCTAGAGGCTGCGAAAGACAAATTTGAGGAATTATTTTGGGAAATACGCATTTGCTTTAGTGAGATCTCAGGAGCTGGTTAGCTTAGATTAGCAGACTGGAGACGGGGAAACAGCTGGTCTGGCTCCACTTACCCGCACCTCTAAATCTCACTCACTGACACTTTACATCTCATTTGTTTTATTTGGATTTGGCTAAAAAAGGATCCAAGAACAACAACTAGTCGTTTTTTACACTTCTAATTGTGAGCATAAGAGGTGCTATTCGGCAGATTTTCTTTGACCTTCAGACAGGCTAGCTGTTTCACCCTGTTTTCAGTCTTTATGCTAAGCTAAGCTAAGCTAACCAGCTGCTGGCTGTATCCTCATATTTACTGACGGACATGAGCGAAGTATCGATCGAGCGTGTTTCCCAAAATGTTGAACTATTCCTTTAATATGTTATTGATTAATTCATTCATTTAGGATCTTGACAAGTGGGCTTGATCAGTGTGTGATGTTTATAAGCACTAAATCCTTCTTCTTTGCGTTCCCAGACCACAGCACTACGTTTGGTTGTTTGCTTCATGTTTTGAATTAGTTTTTGTATTTAAGTGCCTTAACCTTGGCCTTAGCTCCGTCATAAAGCATCACAGGCGTTGCAAAGTTTCTGTGAGTGTGTTGATGGTCTGGCTTTTTGTACATTACCCTCACTCCCAATAATAACCATGCTCCTTGCAATGTATAACTCGGCACATAATATAATGTATGCAAACACACACGAGCTCATGCACAAGCAGCCTCCTCCACCCCAGTACACACATACTTGATGGACTTCCATTTATTAATAGCCTATAATAATATTGTATTTGTTTGATATTGTTGAAACTTGTGGTACACTCTATTGGTTCAATAGCTGGCTGAAGAACCTTACTTGCTGGAATGAGAACTATCATTTACATTAAAACATTAGATAGGATTAATTTAAGTCTTTGAAATTTACCAGTCTGTATATATTTTTCTCTACAATTTGCTATTGAGAACATTAGCTTGCAGATGTGGCCAATATTAAGAAAAGCACTGATAATGCTACTGTGTATTGACAAGTACTCATAATTAAGTTCTCGTGTTTGTACCACAGCAAAAAAAAAAGACTTTGGGCCATCTCTAATTTAGGCAGATGTCTTCAGGCTCTATTAAAAATGGCAACGATTGAATTTTTTCATTATTCCCAGGCAGCAGGCATCAAACTGACAATCCTACTTAAGAGCCAGACGTTGAGGACTTTGTGAGGAAGGATATTAAGACATATTGTAAGTTAAAGGGGGGATCCAGGCATTTATAGAGTGTATTTATAGAGCACAAGTCTGCCCCAAAGCATGTGAGGTTGAGACGAGTGGAAAATGTAGAACATGGAAAACCTACCTGGGAGTAAGATTTTGTTACGTTAATTGTTTTTTGTTAACTTTTGTGTACTGTACTGTACATTGCCAATGTTCATGTGTAATGCACTTTTTTTTACATTTTGTTAAAATGATGTCCAGTCTAATGTTTATCATGGAAATAAACCATTTCCTCTGCATAATCTATTTATTCACTGTTTTCATCAAAACTGCACTTTTTCTTTTACCTTTTATTGCAATATACTGTACATGTTTGATCATATGCATCGCCTCGGTCTGCCTCTGGCCTTCACTTGCTCTTTTATTTAAATGGACAGGGCAGAGAGCGCTCTTATTGAATTAGTCAAATGAAGTCAGTCTGACATCATGGGGGCAGGTGACAGCTGAAGGAGAAGATCTCCCGGAGAGACCAAAGTCCTACAGGACGACGGGCAGGCAGAGCATCAGCCTCAGTAAGTATCTACCTATAATCTGTTACCCCTCAGCCTCTGAGATGATTTTATGTCAGTGTAATTATACAGTTTATTAGATCAAATTGTTTGAAGTATCAATAAGAATAGTCAGTACTGATTGTCATGGTTAAAGTAACAACAGGCCAGGATGAGAACTGAAATGTTAAAGCTCAGTTACAAGTGAACATTTTCTATCTCAATAATAGAAGAATCTTTATTTAAGGTGTCCAAAAGTGCCATGCATGTACTATATATGGCGATACAGTAGCTGGTACATTGCATAAATCCAGCAGCACATTTATCTTTTTATGACCTGAAGTCCTGCCTTACAGAACGCTGTGAGAATTTTACTGTCAAACTAGATCATGTGTGTGAATATCATCCTGCCGTACTGACTATTTGAATTTGAGCTTATTACATGTCTTACACTTGATGCTCTAAAGCAAAGGCACAGTATTCTGTTTGGAAAAACAAAACCTATACTGGGACCGGGCTAATACATTGTGTACTCAAAGTCACAAGTCTCTGATAAACTGCATGCTTCGTATTGGAAGCATGAGAGACACAAGAATGGGAAATGGAAAGAGAGATAGTGAGGGAATGATGGAGGGAGTTTCACAAGCCAATGTCGCAGATGCCTCCCACTGCTGCCATTATAACACATCCATCCCAAAATAACACCTCAGATACACTAAAGCTGCAAGCGCATGCATCTGTCAAGCCGTTAGATTGTTACGAGCTGCCTCATACCAGACAATCAGAGATACAGTTCGACAATGTCAGCTGGTTAAACATGAAAGATCTGATACAACTAAAGGAACCAGGCGAGGGACTGAGTTATGTGCCATGACACACCAAACACTACTTACTGTATGTGAGGAGCAGAAGACAGCTGGACATTAATTCAGTAAAATGAGGGCTCAAAAGGGCTTTCTACCAGTCAAAACTCAGCTCAGGACCAATTTTAAACTTCTTGGTATTTATTAAAACTTTTCTGCAAATTCTACTCATGTGGATGTATTGTGTAGAGCAGTTGTGCCTCCACAGCCCTGTCCGATGAACTCAAGTACCCCTTCATCGACACCGCTATCTATCTAAACCATTTATCCCTTATCTTTATATATCTATTATAACCATTTATCTATTACTTTTATATCTATTATAACCATTTATCTGTTGTTTTAGCTAAGTATTTTAAGCATTTATCTATTACTTTTAGTTAACTACTTCAATTGTTTATCCATTACTTTTACTGTAGATCTTTTTTTAACCATTTCTCAATCACTTTTAGCTGTCTGTTTCAACAATTTATCTATTTTGATTATTAATCTGTTACTTGTAGGTAACTGTTTGAACCGTTTATCTATAACTTTTAGCTATGTATTTAACCATTTATTCATTACTATTAGCTAACTATTTCAGCTGTTTATCCATCAGTTTTAGCTAACCGTCAGTTAACTTCTCTGCTCATTTGCTATAGTCTTAATGCACTCTCAACATGTGGTGTTCAGATGTTAACAGCTGGCTCAGTATGTGGATTTTTTTTTTTTTTCAAATTCCATTTTGTCAAAATGAACTCAGCTAGCACTCCACAATCTTTCTACTCACTGGTATAGAGAACAAGAACCATAATTTATAGATGCACAGGAGCCAAGCTTCAAGGGGAATAGTTTAATTTACGTTCCGTGGACATGTACGCTGGTTAAACAGACAGGCTTGAAAGAAAAGTGTCACTCAACGCCTCTCAGGCTTGAAATAGCTTAAGCAGCAGAGCGCATGATTGCAGATGCAGGGTGAAGAGGTTCAGTGACCTCTCTTTCCTCGCTCACCTTTCAGCCGACGAAATCAAAGATCATCGGCTTAGCATTTCGTCCGATTCGTCGAAGTGTATGCTCCTGCAAAACCTACCTGGTGTGACAATACATTTACTTGTTTGTGAGCTAAAAATACTCAGATTCCACGTGCCGCTTTAAAGTCTGTTGAGCTGTTTTCCCTTTGTAATAATCTCTCTTACACCATCCATCATGTCGGTGGTTAAACTCTGTTCTCAGCAAGCCCCGGACAAACAATTCAGTTCAGAAGTCGAAGCACTTGTGACTTGAATCACGTATTCCAGGTGACCTTTCTATAGACCCCGTAACCAAAACAACCATAAACATTCAGATAGTTTGAAGGGGAAGCACACGCGGCACAAACACGCCTTGTCTCCAAACCAGTAATTGACAGTGCATGATGTCTCACACTGTGCTGGCTCTGAAGGGACATTTTTACAGAAGAGACTCACAAATAATACATAAACTGTCATTCAAGACATATTAATTTATTTTCAGAGAGCATCAAAATGATTTATAATTCATGTGTTTGCATTCATTGGATCACATTTTCTCTGAGCGCTTTCTTTGACCTTGGCACCTGGCGGCTGACCTCTTATCTCACTTGTCTTGTTTCCTTTTTGGCCTCCTGACTCGCTGGCAGCCGTCAGACCAGCTTTAATTATAGCCACCACAGCATTCCTGTCCGACAGAATAGGGGGAGATAGATAGAGGGGCCTTGGGAGGGCAAGTGTGAGCCGTATAGAAGAATATACAAAAATAGAGAAAGATTTAAGATGGTTAAAAATAGACAGCAATGCTTGTTGTGTGATTTCATTTCATTGGGATGGGGAGGCGGGACATCCTCATTGCCCCCATTGTGACTTACTTATAAATCCGCTGCTGCTGAGTCTTGACATTTGTCTCTCTCTTTTCCTAATGCTAAGACAGAACAACAACCATGGGCCAGAAGCTGGAGAAGCTGTCGGAAAAGGATGAAGAGTCTTTTGATAATTCAGACTGGTCTGAGCAAACTGGAGAGACGGAACAGTCGGAGGCGGCGGAACAAGATGAGAGCAGAGATCAGGACGATGGCAGCTTTGCGACCCCTCAGAGTATTGGTGGGATTAGTGGGATCAGTGTCAGCGGCCCGGCCACTGGGCACGCAGGGGAGATCACAGTCACTTCTGCACGTACAGACCCCCAACCTGGGCAGCCAATCAGGCCTCTAGGTCAGCGGGAGCACCCTCTGAACACCAGGGGAGAGTGGGTGGGTGGAGACAGGGAGAGCCGGAGTGTCACTCGAACTGTAGAGGAGTCAAAAACTGTCCTGAACCCTAAGGAGACAAGACAAACTTCAAACAAAAAGCAAAACTCTGAGAGTAAGGCTGTGGCCTATACTGGGACTACAGCTATGGAGGAGCAGGGAAATGGGAAGAAATCAGAACTTGGCAGTAGCAAGGTAGGTCCTGACGCTCAAACCAGGAGTCTAACAGCCTCATGCGATCCTGCTAATGAGGAAGACTTTGTGGTGCTGGACAAGGATGAGACTTGGGTGTCATCTGACGGGGAAAATAACAATGCTTTTGGCAGCAGGATAAAAACAGAGAATCTTCAATCATCTATTAAAAGAAGAGTTGAGGAAGACGCCTCCGCTAGCTACAGCGACGATAACCCTCCACAACCCTCCGGAAATGCCCCTCAAGAAAGGGGTACTGAGAAGACAAGCAGAAGAAAATCTGACACGCTTTCACTCACGACTGACATTGCGGAGACACATGCAATGAGTTCACCCGCAGCCAGTTTTGAGAGGGAAATGGGTCAACATTTGGTTGAAGTGACAGGCAGCAGGTGTCAGCTAAAAGGAGTCAGTCGTGTTGGAGCTGCCCACGCTGAGACAACTGGGAGAGGAATAGCTGAGAGGGGGCAAAATATGAATGACCACGGCAAGGGGCAAGTTTCTACTCACATTAATAAGGAGCACTTGTCAACACAAAACAACAGCGGTGAAAAGAAAAGATTAAAGAGCGCTGACAATTTGGAAAACATGCCTCATGAAGCAGTTCAGGAGGAGAGAGAGATGAAGTCCAATTGGGAATCATGCTTGGAAGAGGTAGAGCCTTCTTTAAGAGAATCAGAAAATCAAAATAAGGAAAGCCACAATTCAGGATGTATTGCACAAAAACGACAAGTGGGAGCAGATCAGTGCCATCAGAGCAGGTTTGCTGGCGCTGTCTCGAAGAGGGCTAAAGCAGGTCCTCTTAGTTGTACCAAGAAAGACGACTCCCCAAAGGGCAAGCCCCATAGCTCTGCAATACCACTACTGCAAGACACTCCCTCATTTTCATTGGAACAATGCGATTTGATCCCTTGTCCTCCTCTGCCAGGGAATGAAGGCTGCGATGGAAAGATACAGATCGCGAGCTTAAAGAGGGAGAGCAAGCTTGTTTGTTTCTCTGCTGTCATCACCCCTCCACCTGTAACTCATCTGTTGCCTAAGAGAGACACATCAATGGCGACCCAACCCAGTACGAGTATGGCAAATTCACAGATGGCGGCAGACGCAACTTCTGCCTTGTGTGATTTGGAAGACGAGCCAAGAGAGCCAAAAGAAAAGCCCAAAGTTAAAGGTCCACCTCCGCCTGTCCCCAAGAAACCTAAAAACCCGTTCATAAAGCTCAAAACTGCACAATTACAACAATCTACTGATGTGCAAAGAAGACGCAAAGATCATCCACATTCTGAGGAGAGGGTCAAGAGGAGACACACTTTTCATTTTAACAAAGATCCTCCCTGCAACCCTCCAACTAATCAGGACATGTGCTTGCTGTGGGACGAAAGGGGCACTTACACAGTGCCAACCAACAAACGGCCGCTGTCAGTGGACCTCAGCCCTTGGGAACATCTTTCGCTCGGACACATGGATGATCGGTACGGAGATATGATCGACTTTGACTACTGTGTGCGTATGGCAAAACTGTCTCCGGAGGAAGAGCCGCAAAACCTGGACATGTTGCAGAGGAGAGTATTCCTGGAGAGACGATCCAGGTTTAAAAGCTCGCCTCCTCCTGTTGCGAAAAAGCCCCAAAATCCTTCTGCGTCCACAGGGACTCTGCACATACCTGAGGTCACATCAGACAATGAAATCCATACACCAAAACCTGCTTGTTCACGGAGAAGAGAAATCTACCCTGAGCTCCTGTCTGAAAGAGTCAGCACACAGGTCAAAGACAGAACTGAATACAGTGCTGACAGGGATGCAGGAAGTGGCAGTGAGGTGAGTTCGTACAAGCCCGTGGCGGAAATTATCAAAGAAACAAATCAAATGCAGAGACATCAGGGCCGGGTGAAACCTGAAGGGGCCAAAGCTCCGGTTCGGGTGGCAGAGCAGAGTCCAAGTGTGACAGTCTCCCAAATGAAGAATGCCTTTGACGTCCCAAAGAAATCCAAAGAGAGACCACCGGAAATTCAGCCGACTCCAAAGAAAGGTAAGAATTTTGGACTGTCAGTGTTGGAGACATCATGTCTGTCTTAATGAACCAATTGTTTATCAAAGCATTCATCCACAAAAAAAACTCATGTGTGTTATATTAGGATGGGAGGGTACTTTCCAAACTGCATACCACAGACTGTCATGTGAAAACTTCATGCTACAACTTTAATTGAAGGATTTATGGTTTACTTTGGGTTAAAACACTTCTCCGTTTGTGTATGAAACCTATTGAAGATTAATGTAATGAATGTTCAGGTTAGCAATATATATTTTATAGTGAAACGTTGACATTTTGAAGATACAAAGTTGTGGTTTTGACTTTGTTCAAGACTGTGAGCTTCTAAAACTGACATACTGGCAAAATAAATACAGAAAAATCTGATTTAGAGCTCCTCTAATGAATATTTCTATTTCCTATATTATCAATGGCTCAACAGACAATTCTCACCCAACACTGCAGTCCCCCTCGAGCTCTAAGCAGCTTTTTTGCCTCTTTTCGCTCATCGTTTTGTTTTTTTATGGCCAGCAACGTTGCTGTTTTGGTTCAGTTTCATCACTCTCAAGTCGCTGTTTTCAGCGAAAAAGCTGTGATAAACCGACTGTATGACAAAGTTAGCGAATAGCTCCTGAACATAGTGAGGCATTTATCAGCTAAAGAGACAGATATTTCCCTCAGAAGTTAGTGGACAGCAAAACAGAGCTAACAGAGGAGTGAATATTGAACCTACCAGTCTTGTTAAACAACATTTAAACGTTTAGGCCTAATTCGATCGAGAGTCTTGTTCCCCCTGTGTGATTGGGAGAGTAATTCAATATAAAACAAAACAAGGTTTCACATGGCTGAACTGTGATTCAGAAGCATTTTACAAGGTTGTTGAAGACAAAGGAAGAAATCTGTTTCCTCTTCCTGTCATTTAGTCAATCAGTCGACCGAGTTCACCCTCTCTTCATCCTGGGTTTTGAATCTGGGTCCTGGTGTGTGTGCACTTTGGGAGTTTTCCCTGTCTTAACCTCAGATTCCTCTCACACACATGCAGCTCAGGGTGAGCTGGAGACTCAAATTTACCCCTGGGTGTAAATGAGAGTATTAATGTGTTTGTCTACCTTAATAATCCCACTTGGAAGCTGTCCACGGTGTTTCCCCGCCCTCTGCTGATGCATACTGGGACAGGCTCCAAACCCCTTGACCTTTTAGAGATAAACAGGCAAAGAAAGAAGCAAATACATCATTTTTCTGTCTTCTACATCTCCTATTCATTCATTCATGATTTACACGAACGTTACATTAATGTCCTCCTTAAATGGGTAAACTAAACTTTCAATCAACAGCATTATCATACTTAAGCAGCTCAAGAAAGTGGTTCTGATTTTAGATTACTCAATAATTATCCAGTAATTCAAAACTGTTGAAATTTAATATATATATACATATCAGTCTCACATAACACAGTAGTTTGACAAAAAATTATCCAACTCAAGGTCCACTTACAAGCCTTTTCTGGAGCTTTTTACTGCATCACACAGTTGTCGTGAAGATGGATCTGTTGACATGCGAGCTCAGTAGCTGTTGATTTCATCCATAGCACTTTTAAGCCCATGGCACACCAATCAATCATTCTCCAACAAACACAGACAAACACAGATGTTTGTTTGTTTGTTTGTGCCATGGCTGTCTGTCCTTGTTTGGAGATGTTTGGTCAGATTCGACATGTTCAATCCACGTTTGTGGTTGTTTGATGAAGTTTGGTCAGTTTAGGACTTCTCATGTGTGTCGGCTTTTAAGTTAATTACGAAAGTTGGTTCTTGACCTTGATGAATCCCAGGTGATACGGTTAAAAGCCCTGGAAAAAGCTAGTAAGTGGATCTTGAGCTGGGATTGTTTTGTCAAACTACTATTTCCAAGGTCAAGAATGAACTTTAATGTTTCGCAGACATTCATTATGATGATCTGATAGCATCATAGGTAATTAGATAGCACTAATTAGCATCAAAAACCAATACTAAAAATTTGAGACCTTTTACTTGTCCACACATCTTAGGCATCAACCTTTAATGAGTAAAACTGCAGAATAAACTCCAGTTGCTAGATCATTAACATTTAATCAGCCCTAATATGTTCTGTGACAACATAATTACTGAAAAGGCAAACTGAGGGAATAAGAAATAGCTGATTCCACTGATGTACGGGTGCATCACAGACTATGGGGGCTTTCTTTACTGTGTTTGGACAGTACAGGCTGGGCAGGGGTGGGGTGGGACGGGATGGGAGATGGGGGAGGGGGGGGACAGTGACACAAAAGATGCTGCTGGCAATGAAAATCCACATTTTTGCACAGCTGAACAAAAATAATTGATTCAGCAGGTCTACTTCAAAAGACACGGAGGAGGGTGCAGCAGCGAGAAACCCAGTTTTTCCTGCAGCCCCATCCCCATTCACAGCCTTGGGAGATGAAATCTGACTTTTCGTTTGCGCATGTGCCGTAGCCGGTCGTCAACGTATCCTATTGAATTTAATAACGATGAGAGTAGACGACTGCTAGTCTTCCGCAGGTGAGAAGCGGACAGGAGATGCTCCATTTGTCAACTGGCATCCTGAAATACCACCAGATTTAAAACACTGCCTCCCGGCCACACATCTGCAGTCAGGAGGGGGACTAAGAGCATAGCGGCTGAGCTTTTTTGTGTGGAGACAAGGGACACTAGAGCAACGTCCTGCAGGATAAGGGCGCGCCTAAACTACCAGATTCATGTGTTGTGATTGATTACCCCCGTGCTTACGAAAATCTTGCATAGATTTAGGAGGTAAGAAAGCCTGAAAAGTGTCTTTGCATTGTGCTTTTTTTTTTTTTGCATGTGATGTGTCGGCCGGGGCTGTGCAGCATCCATTTACTAAAGCTCGCTGGATGGGTTTGAGAATGGGAGCAGCCAAAAAAGCTCGGGTGGAAATATCTGCACTTGCGTCAGCTGGCGGCGGTCCACCGCAGCTAGCGGTTAGCAGCTAGCTAGGCTAGCCTAGCTTAACTGATGGGCAGTTGGGATGCAAACACTGGCAGGCTAGTGGAGCTCAAATACCCCCCAAAATACACATTTTACCCCGAGTGGGCCGCTTTGTATGTGCATAATACACAACTCTATAAGGCTACATGTGTGCTAATTTAAACAAAATGTTAAAAACACTCCCCTCGGGTTGCTCCTACTTGTTTGCGGTGTCAGCGGCTGTTGAGACGGGACCAGCCCCGGCACAGCTGCCGAGCTGCCGGGGCAGTGCGGCGGAACACGGTCCACGATTATCGTCGCCACATTTAGCTAACGTTAATTGTACTTATAGTAGCTTATTTTTATTTGTACTCATCTAAACGTTACAACCAACCAACACGCTTTGTGGCAAATGAGAGTCACATCTGGGGCGTACTCTCCAAAATATAAATCTGCTGTCCACCCTCTTGTTTCAGGAACGGCGACGTTAGCAGGCGGTGCTAACTTTGAGTTAGCTCTAACTAAAGCTCCCCCACAACGTGAACCACTCGGTTTGAAATAGTTTAAAATCACAGCTGTTATCATCTTCATATTTTAGTTTGTAGCTACTTGTTTTAATAGGGAGGAGGGGGGTGGGGGGGCGCACGATGCTATGTGGCAACACCAGCTAACGTTAGCCGGCCAACCATTGTTTAACGTTAGCACAGTGCAGCTGTTTCCACCTCCTTTGGTTAAGATCAGTCGGTTTATTCAGCTTAAACCTTTAAAAAATGCAACATGCAGGTATTATGACTTTCATAATACCTGCATGTCTTAGGCCAGCTGAAGTGATAGTGATTGCATCTGTGGTTGTGCACACCCATTTGTCCAGACACAGTGAAATAATAGAAAGAGAGGCCAGATTCCTGCAGGGCTGCAGACTACATTTTTATTGATATCAAAGAAGCCATTAAATCCTGTTTCTGCTTACACTCTTCATAATAATAATGATATAGCATTAGTCTGCAAGGCCATGCACTGCTGTGAGTCAGGCCACCATGATGCTGCTCAGTAATGCTCTACTAATATGTGTTGGGTGTAGAGCAGCAATGTATGGCATCAACTGAAGCCTGCAGGGGCTGAAGCAGCTCATTTTGTCTGCTGCATATTTGGAGTGAGGGTAGCTGCTCCTGAATGGAGGCTGAGGGAACACGCTGTTCTGGTCAGCCGTAAACTGTAGTCCTGTGCTGTCCAGGCTTTATGCAGCAACAGGATCACTGTTCACGGCTCTGTGGGACGCTGTGATGTGAATCCGCTATACCCAGGGCGAGGATTTCATTCATAAGAGGGGTCATGTCTCGTAATCCACCTTGAAACTGTTCATTTCTGTCATATTTCAGCCTCAGACGGTAATAATGGGTGCAGACGAAAGTGCTTTTTAGGGCTGCATGTACAGTACTGGTGTATGTGTATGTTATGGGCAGAGGATACTGTTATAAGCTAAACAGATTTTAAAAAAATTGGACTGTATAGACAGTTTAGGTTTTGGCTGTTATGTTCATTCAAGTTACATGGTTAATGCCCATTTTGTTCGGGATGAAAATGCCATAAATTTGTCTAAATACTCATTTTTGACTCCATAGTCTATCCATTAACCATGTAAGAATCATAAAGATGTCAAATAAATGCATAAGAAATAAAAAAGTTGGCCCGTCACAGCAGTGGCAACAAATCTAACAAGAGATAGTGTCAATCAATCAAGATCTGTACACACCCACACAGTCCTTAGACCAGATCTAATCAGGCCAAATGATTGAACACACCTGTGTGGGTGTATAATTGGTGGGTACGGGCTTTAAGGTTTCACTCTTATCTTGCTGAATAAATTGTTGAGGTTATGTTGTGTTTATGCATTTTACCTGTCATAAACACCATTATAAAACATCACTGTAATCATTAAGACTACAGAAAAACATCATCTGACATTCAGTTCCAAAAATACAGGTACATGGGTGTCATCGTGTGGTCTGAGCAACAAATTTATTTTAAAATGATAGCTTTAAATTAGAGATCAGGTTTGATGGTTCTGATGCAAGTTTTGTTTGGTCCTTTGTAAAAAATCAGGAAGATTTGGGGAAAATCCATGTTTTCCTTTTAGATCAGTGATTCAGCTTTTAATCCGTGGCAGACTGTGAAGAAGCAGGTAGTTTAGAGTGACAACAGCCCCGTGGATAAGTGGAGAAAAATCCTGCAGCCTGTATAACGGCTCAGTATGTCGCTTCAGACTGGCAGCTTAATTACCGCCCTGAGACACTATATTTTCCACATAATTACACAGCAAAGCACGACACAAAAAATGATGGAAAATCTCCCTCAGGTATCAAAGACAGAGTTTTCTGGAATTACAATAGACTACGCTAAGACAGGTCAAGTTTTAGGAGAATTCCCATTGTGTTTGGTTTTTGGCTGCGCATCAGATCTAACCGTTTTCCAAAGTTGCCGAAATGCCACCAGTGGGATTTGCTGTGTAATGCTACTCTTGATGAACGACTTCTCTTGAGGCTGGAATGAGCGTTAAAGAAGGAAGACAGGAAGAGGGGAACTTGCTCCAGGAGGGCGCACTGAGCCACAGTGTGATCATTAAATGCAGATCAACAATTTGAGATCATTTCCAGAATCGCGGAGCAGCAAAAGGCCATCTGTGGTGTGCTCGCAGGAGATGATGTGGTAAAAACATCGCTGCGGACATTTTTCATAAATGCATACCTTTCTGCTGCATCCATATCAGTAAACCCTAAAATATGGGATGTTGTTACCTGCACCAGTTCAGAAAATTGTAGTTCTGTCTTCCTCAGTTTCATGAAACGCCAATTCTGTCTTCTTACTACTTAGACTTTGTTGTGTTTTCTGTTAGGCACAAAATAAATGATGCTGTTCTTAATTAATTAAACATTTTCTGTAGAAAAGTCAGGTTGATTGTCAAGTTCTTGTTCCCATAGATGCATTTCAAGAATGAATAATCAGATTTCATAGAGAAGGAACAGGATAAAAGGCCTGACTATAGAGTTATTCAATCCACTGTGGGTAGTAGAAATGCCCTTGTGGGGTTTCCAATTGAAAGTCAGTCGTGAAATGATGCAGATGATGAGGTGGCTCACTTTTTAAATACCAAGAAAATGATTTTTGCTCTATAATAGAAACTGCTGGGCTGCAGATTTGCGTTCTGCGGCAAGTTGCAGGAGTGGAGCTACTTTAACTTCATCAGATAGCCTGAATATTAATGACCACTAAAACTTTAAATTTGTGCTCTCATCTAGTCACAGTAAGTTGAACACAAGTGCTCTCCAGTTTAGAGGACATCCATACACTGTAAAATGTTGACATAAACTACATGGATTTGATTGGTGGATTACAGTTTGTTGAATGGCATTGAGAATTATCTACAATATCTACCCAAAAAAGAGTGAGCTGCCTCTGTAGACCAACCAGGTTGCTCTAATACATCTTTTCTACCTAAAAACATAGAAACAATCTCACATGCCTTTGTTCAAAACTGAGACTCTACAGAGCAGGTTTGATTTCTTGACTTAAATCATACATTCACACAGAGAAGAAGGCCTAAATTCACTAAAACCCACCTGAGTATGTCCATAGCATATTGTGAACTTCTATCTTTCTTATTCCACAATGTTGATAAGATAAGATACTGTTGCAATGCTGTGCAATATTTGTATCTTTCCTTTTGGATTATGTAACCAGTGTAACCAGTCCAGTTTTTAACTTGATTTAACTTTCTCTTTTCTTGCTTGTGTTTTCATAATGTTCTTGTTAATGGCAGACCTGTACAGCCCTATTATTCATTTCATTCATTATTCATTTTTCTCATTATATGTTCATTTAAAATCTTAAATAGCAATTGACAATTCTTTACAGTTGCTTTAATTCTTCCTGCCTACTAGTCAACAGTTTTTGCAGAACTTGATTTTTTTTCTCCTGGTCTCTGAGATAAGGAGGTAAACACAGCTGGAGAAAAAAATGTGTCTCGTGTACAGTTTACCTCAAATGTTTGCCAGCAGGTGTGCACAGGAACAAACTCAGTAGTCTCAATTCAGACAGACTGTGCTGGCAATAAACCAAACTAACCCCAAGTTTCCTCTGCATGCTCACTGATGACAGACGGATGCTCATTCTCAGATTTTATAACATCAGTTTCTGTGTGAAAACGACCACTTTCTGTACATTTTATTTTATATTAGAGCCACTTTTGATCGGGCACATTTGTGGGCAAAACACTCACACTTTTATTTCTCTCCGCAGATATGTTGCGGCGAGTTGTGCGACAGAGCAAGTTCCGCCATGTCTTTGGTCAGGCCGTGAGGAACGACCAGTGCTACGATGACATCCGCGTGTCCAGGGTCACATGGGACAGCTCCTTCTGTGCCGTCAACCCCAAATTTGTTGCCATCATCATAGACGCCAGCGGGGGAGGAGCCTTTCTCGTCCTTCCTCTACAAAAGGTGAGCGATGTTCTGCAAAGGATCTAGGAAAGATATTTAGAAGGTGCGTTACAGACGAGCTGTTTGCATGAAGTATTAAAAAATGTAGATTTTAGAAATGTCCTGTACGTAGGGGCTTAAACTGTCAGGTAGGAATAAGACACTGGCAACTGAAGACCAAAATTGGACCCAGAGGGTGTAAAGCATACCCAGAGATCCAAGGGTGGTACTGTAACTGTATCATATTATAGCATTCAGAGCATGTAGCAAATCAATCATATAGGCTTGTTCCCTGTCAGCATGCTGCTGCTGTGACCCTGTCCTGCCGTTCCCTGAGGCTCATATCTATAGTAAAAACCACAGATAATCAATGTTTAAATCTGCCCGATCGTAAAGGCATCCAATGTGTATCCTGTTACAGTTGCCTCACTGAACACATGATACTCACAGAGGGGATGGGTGCTGTGCCATTATTTTCGGCCGCTGGGTTAATTGATTTATATTCACCGTATAACGTCCTGCCTCTGGAGAAGCTGCTGTAACTTTCAGGCGTATTCAGTAGAGGTCTCCAGATGACCATCCATGATGACAGTGGAAAAGGTCATAAGAGTAAAAATAAAGTGTTCACTGTGTCCTCACATTGAAAGTATTCCTATAAAATGGTTTGGGGTCATAGCAGGCCCAGAGGATCACACTTATTCTTGACACCAAGCCGTCTCCTTTTGTGAACTCAGTGTGAATTTGCTGCGAAATCCCAAAGTTCAGTGCAACCTATCACCTCCCTCTCCTCTCATGGTCGACCACCACAAGTTAATCAGTCTTTGGGAAACGCTGGTTGACATATTTGGTCCTCTTTTTTGCTGGTTTTAGTTAAATGCTGTTTGATATTGAATAAATAACTTTCAGTGTAATTTTTGAACATGTAAAATTATTATTCAAGCTCTCAGTGTCAATTGCTTGTTTTTTAACAGCCGAGCATGAAGACAGATGTACCGTGATGGTCACAGATGAGTCAGTAATTGTCGTGTAGTCATGCAAAGGACTGAATATAACTTCTACAGAACACAGGATAGTTAAATTAGCTCTGCTCGTCAGTCATTTTCATATCTCTCTGACAGATATCAGCTCACAGAACATTATTGCTCCTCTTCAGACTCTTTAACTCCTTTTGTAACAAAGTCGTCTTCTGTCTCGTAGACTGGCCGTATAGACAAGGTGTACCCTACAGTATGTGGTCACACGGGCCCAGTGTTGGACATCGACTGGTGTCCTCATAATGACCTCGTCATTGCTAGCGGCTCGGAGGACTGCACGGTGATGGTAAGGACACGGTTAATCTCTGAAGGATCACATGAGCCTGAGTTTTCTCTCTTGTTTGTTATGTTTGTGTTTTAACAGAGTAGCAATTATTATGCTTATATAACCAGCTACATGTCCCCCTACAACTTATATCTAGATCATGTATCAAGTGGAATAAAAAATTCTTGCTTATTCTTTTTTATAGATATATACAGTACATACCATTGATTGCTGAAGAGTTTAAACTCATTAATTCATTCATTCCTAGAGAGTTCTCAAGTTTTTCGTTTATATGAATAAATCAACCCTAAAAATATTTGTATGCTATTTCTTATATTTTTTGTAACGTGATCCAATAGAAGGGACAGTCCCATTCTATACTCCAAATCGTTTGCATTACGAAACAGTCACGAAATTGTTGACAGATTTGAAAGGTGAGGGTGAATATGGGGAATGTGAAAATAATAGTAACAAAGCGACATATAATATCCTGTAATCTGTCACCTTTTTGAAGCTTATAATGTTAAATATATTGTTGAATTTAATATATTTGCAGTACTTTGTGAGGCTTTAGTTTGTAGTGTTTTTCAGCAGGCGTCTTGTAGTAAGAGAGCGGTTTCCCTGCAGAAATGTTGGCTGCATGTGCACGTACAACACTGTCAAACTTGACTCCTCTAGTAAGACAAAGTAATCTTCTGTAGTGCTGTAAAAAATATTTTAGTGGACAGATTTTCTTTCTCTTGCTCCTGATTTTCTGTGTCTGGTATGTAACTTTCTTTTAAAATCTGATTCAGGTTTGGCAGATCCCTGAGAACGGGCTGGAGACTCCCCTTTCAGAGCCTGTGGTCGTGTTGGAGGGCCACTCTAAGAGGGTTGGCATCGTGTCTTGGCACCCCACCGCTCGCAACGTTCTCCTCAGTGCAGGTAACCTTTGACTGAGGCCTGTGGTGCACCCCCGTGCCCTCAAGCTGAAATATCTGTTTAGGTAATTGTCTGCCATTTGTCCACTGTGCACAGCTGAACTCCAAATCTGACCGGATTGCCTTCTGTCACGTTGCTCTGTGTGATGTAAAGTGCTTAAAATAAACGTGGACACAGAAGTGTGTGTGTAGTCAGGCTGTTCTGCATGTGTCCATTTTAGGGTGTGACAACCAGATCATCATCTGGAATGTGGGCACGGGAGAGGCCATGATCAACCTGGAGGACATGCACCCTGATGTTATCTTTAGTGTCAGCTGGAGCCGCAATGGCAGCCTACTCTGCACCGCCTGCAAGGACAAGAAGGTCCGCGTCATCGACCCCCGTAAAAAAAAGGTTGTTGCGGTAAGTGGTGGGGAAAAAACGCTGCAGGGATTTGGAGCTCGGATGCTTCACGTGTGGAACAATGTTTCCCAGAATCACCCACCAAACTGTTGACTCACAGCCTACAAGCATGGCTCCCCTGTCTGACAAGTGTGTTTCTGTTTTCAGGAGAAGGACAAAGCTCACGAGGGAGCTCGACCAATGAGAGCCATCTTTTTAGCAGACGGAAACATTTTCACCACTGGATTTAGCCGCATGAGCGAGCGCCAGCTAGCCCTGTGGAAAACTGTACGTCACCGGAGTGAATCTCATTCAACCCTGAACACACTGATACATCACATATACACTGCCTCCTATATGACACTGTGCAGCTTCCTGCTGAGAGATATACGTCTAAATGTCATCAGTGGTTTCCATCAGTTTCTCCTGTGCTGCCTGAATGTGAAATGAGGATTATTTATTTCCTGTTTTTTCCCCACAAGGCCAAATTTCCATTCTCTCTCCGCACACTGAGGCTGTAACACCTCAGCTCCAGTTGGGGGCGTTAAATTCAAAGTAACATTCACACAGTGATTTCACTTTTCCAGATCTAATTAACAGGAGTCATTTTTTATGTATCAGAGTATGATTTGCTCTTGTTCATTATTGGCTGTAGGTGCCATACGTTGAGCACAGGAGCAACTAATACAGACATTCAGCAGTTATTGGACTGAAATCACTCGCAGTAAATTATACAACTCAAGGGTCTTTTACACTTTAGTATCGCTCCAAATACTGAATTTTGTGTTTCCAGGAAAGCATGGATGAGCCGATATGTGTTCAAGAGATGGACTCCAGTAACGGAGTCCTGCTGCCCTTCTATGACCCCGACACCAACGTAGTCTACCTGTGTGGAAAGGTGAGCGTCCTTATGAAGAAATTACGGTTTTGTTTCCCCCGTTTCTAACAGTTGGATTGACAGTCTGACTTTGAGCTGTGACTGTGTGTCCTCAGGGTGACAGCAGCATTCGGTACTTTGAGATCACTGATGAGGCGCCGTTTGTTCACTACCTCAACACCTTTTCCACCAAGGAGCCCCAGAGAGGCATGGGATACATGCCCAAAAGAGGCCTGGATGTCAACAAATGTGAAATCGCAAGGTATTGCAGCAATTCTTTTACTTTTGTTGAGTTAGTTTGTGCTCCTGTGGATTATGGCGCTAACAAACCGTTTCAGGCTCATCATTTTTGATGATTACAGATTTTGTCTTGAAAAATGAACAGATTTCTTAAATAAGAGCACATCAGTTTAAACCAATTTATACATTCATTATTTTCTCACTGAATTGTTTGACTTGTGAAATGTCAGAAAACAGCGAAATATGCCAATGTAATATGACAGTTTCCCTCAGCACAAGTAACATATTTAAATGTCTTGTTTTGTCTACCAACAGCTCAAACAGCTCAAAGAGATTCAGTTTGGTGTCATAGAAGAAAATGAAAACCAGCTGATATTCACATTTTAGAAGCTGGAACCAGAACATTTTGGTTTTTTTGCTTAAAAAAGGGAAAGAAAACGATGAATCTATTATCAAAATTGTTGCATATTCTGTGAATCATCTACTTGATTAATCAACTAATTGTTTCAGCTCTAGACATCACCACAGTTTACTGTAAACAAGTTCCTTTTTACCGTAATTGACAAGAAAAAAGGAAGAGGTCATCTAAGTAAGTCAAAAAAAACAGTAAATGGTTAAACTAGTTTTTACAATCTGATTTTCACACTGATTTTTGTATTACTGATTTTTTTTTAATCTGATTTTCACTGATTTTTGAAAATATTTTAAATAAACAGATAAATTAAACAAACTAATGAGCCTTACTAATATATAAATTTAAGCCTTTGACTGAATTGCTGATGTAATCCTTTCTGATAAAAATAACAGTGTTGCTGTGTGTGATATTAATCACATTATATTTATCCTCCCTGCAGGTTTTACAAATTACATGAGAGAAAATGTGAACCAATCATCATGACAGTCCCGCGTAAGGTAAGTCTGTGTTTATATCAAGTAATATGCTGTTTTATAGGCCACCATAGTCCTTTTCCTCCATCCACACCTCACTGTCCTCCTCTCCTCATGACATTTCCTGCGTCCTCTCCACCTGCCCAGTCGGATCTGTTCCAGGACGACCTGTATCCCGACACTGCCGGCCCTGATCCCGCCCTGGAGGCAGAGGAGTGGTTTGCCGGGAAGAACGGAGGCCCCATCCTGATCTCGCTCAAAGATGGCTACGTCTCCACGAAGAACCGGGATCTGAAGGTGGTCAAGACGAACGTCCTGGAGACCAAGCCGGCCACAAAAGCAGAAAACATCTCGACTATCCAGAAGCATGCTTCTCCACAGCCCTCAGTGGTGAGTAGATGTCATGTTTGCCAGTTTTTCTTCTTAAAATAATTTTTCCTTTTAACTGTGGATTTAATTTTAGTTTATTATTACTTTTCTTATTATAACCAGGTTCTTAAAACAGATTGTCATCACTATTTCCTCTAAAAAAAAAAGTGCTGCACTTTTCAAACTCAAAGCATTTTTTGCTGACATTTGGACTCCCCCATTCACAGTAATTATTATGGTTGGAACAATTCACAAAAGTTATGGATCAGCACATACTTTGGTATTTGGGTCACAATTCAGTGGAAGAGCAAGGGAAAATGTGAACTGCTGGAGGGCTTCGTGGCCTCTAAAATCCCTGCTCATTCTGCCAGGAAGATTTGTGTTAAAGTAGATAAGATACGCTAGTTATCGCCCACAAAATCTTCTGTAAACACTTCTGGAAGTCTTTGGCAGCCTCTTAAGAGAAGAGAAGAACGTGGTCGCGCTAACCTTCTTTCCGTTTTTGACCAGAAAATGGAAGATAAGCTGGACGAGGTACTCCGAGAGTTCAAGTCACTCAGGGACCGCGTCATCCTCCAAGATCGCCGAATCGCCAGACTGGAAGAGCAGGTTGCCAAGGTTGCCATGTAAGACGCGGCCCCTTCCCAGGACCGCACGTTGTTTCGGAGAGAATCGAATGGACGGGGGTCAGCCACGGCCAAATTCTCAAGATTCGGCTTCACCGAGCTCGGCGTCGTCCCCGTGACGAGACCAAGCCTACATTCCAAGATGAACTTTATTTTCTCCTCATCAAGTCTCCAGTTTGACACTTCGCCCCGACACACACAGAGAAAAAGAAGAACTCTCGCAGCTCATGTACACATTTGAAGAAAAGACATTTTTTTTGTTGAAGGAAAAGTCTTAACTTTTTTTGTTCGTTTGTTTTCAAATTGTGGTAAAACATTCTCATGTGAAGTTTGTACTTACTACTCAAAAACTGTATGTAGCATCAGTATTTCCATTGTTATTTTTTTTGTGTTGCCAAATATGAATTGTGTGCGGTTTCATGCACTGCTTTTACATTTCCTTCCCCTCCTGTTGTACATTCCAGTCACTACCTGGTAGATTGATTTAGTGCAGCTGGATTTTTTTTTTTTAAACAATAGCTGTTGAACTTTTTTCCTCCCACCAGTTTGCTCATTGATAACCATCAGATTTATGAATGTGGAAGAATCCCTGAATTCTTCTTTTTGTTCCTGTTCTTCTGGGCTTGAATTTAACATTGGGTTTTATTGGGGAGGGGGGAGGGTGGGGTTGCATCTCTCTGGTGTAAATGTTGTGCAAATGTAGTGGTGCCTCTTGTCACTGTTAAGGGTCAAACTAAAGTTGCCCTCTCCAGTGCATATTTGGTGTTGGGAAGGGACCACTCACCCAGCTTGTGTTTCACTGAACCCCTGACAAACAGTTCTGTGCACATAATAAAGATTTTACACATGAAAACCTCTATTTTCTTTTCCTTTCTTTATGTATTGCTGCCTTCTATCAATTTTTTATCCCTGCAGGTGGAGTGTAGGGCTCGTTGTGTGTCAGTGGGAGCGTTAACATTTACTCACTTTCACTTCTGCCAGCAGATATGGATTTGAAATCTCCGCCAGTTTCACAGTGAAGAAAAACATCAAAGTTGAACTTTTCACGCTTGTAAAAATGTCTCTCTGCAGGAGATGAGCTGTAAATCTGAGCAGCTTATATCAGTCAGCATGTGGTGCTGAGAAAAAGATTTGAACAGTGGAGGAATGTAACAGTACATTCACTTAAATACTGTACCAAAGTAATATTGAGGTACTTTACTTGAGTATTTCCATTTTATACTACTTCTACTCCACTACATTTCACAGGGAAAATGTTACTTTGCAGATTATTATTTCACATACAAAAAATAAAAAAATATATGATCAATATGAACACTATCAGGGATGGTAGTTATGGATGGATAAAGAAGATACTGGTTGTACTTCAGATCAAACATGAAAGCACTCGATCTAAGGCTGCAACTAACCATTATTTTCATTACCAATCAGTCTACTGACTGTTATCTTGATTACTGGGCTAATAGTGAAAAATGCTTGCACAGTTTTCCAGAGCCCAGGTTGATGTCTTCAAATAGCTTGACAGGATCAAAACCCAAAGATATTCAATCTTCTATCATAGAAGGCAAAGAAAACCAGCAAATATTCACATTGGAGAAGATGGAACCAGTGATTTTGCTTCCAAAATGACTTTTAGCAATTAATCGATTATCAGAATTGTTGCTGATTAATTTTCTGTCAGTTAATCGACTAATGGTTTCAGCTCAGCCACAGTCCCAACCTCCACCGAAGCCTAAAAACCTCCTCAGTTAGCTGTTACTTATTTTCCTGCCTGATGGAGGTGCTAAAGCAGCAGCTTATGTTCATCGGACAATCTCGACTCCTCTGCTGTGAGAAATACATTTTGTATTTTAGTGTGAGGTCTATTTCAGTTTTTTTTTAATTTTTGTACACAGTTTCTATGTTACTTTGCTTTTTAATGAAATACAGTATAATGTGACCTCTTTGGGCCTCAAACAGTTGTTTAAGTTATCTGAAAAGTTTAGAGGGGGAATCTTTCTTTGGAGGAACTGCAAACAACTCACTGACATCTTAACTGCTTTTTTGTGAAGGTATTCAAGCCAAATAGGCAGGAAACCACTGCTTTCATCTTTAATATTAATAATAGTATAACAATAATAATAATAATTGTACTTTAGAAGCTTATCATGATTTTTATGTAAATCTTAATTTGAAAAGAAATAATGACTGTAGCTGTCAAACAAATGTAGTGGAGTATAAAGTACAGTATTTCAGTATAAAGTAGCAAATGGAAGTACAAGTACCTCAAATTTGTACTTAAATACAGTACTTGAGCAACTGTGTTGTTACTTCTACATGATACTGAGCATGTAGCATATACTATAGTATGGTAGTGGTTCAGTACTGTTTCCAGCAGTTATTATTCCAGTTTACTTCGTGGACTACATCACATAGCTGAACCATGAAAGTCAAAACTATACTTTACTTTTGAAAATCAAATGTAACTCAGGGCCATAGACATGATCTCAAAAATACTGAGAGACACCTGAAAAATGTATTTCATTCAACTTTTCAGTTATTTCTTTTCATTACCTTAACAAAATTGAGCTTCATGGTCTCAAAGACTTTTCTCCACTCGTCCAAGAATTAAAAGCTGATGAGGAAAATTGTTGAATGTATTAATTTCTGTATTTCTTATTTTTTCTTGGTCATTTAAAGGTGCTAAGTTCCTGTAAAACCCACCATTTATCATTTTAAAAGATAAAAGTGCTCTTCTGGTCCCCATATTCCTAGAAATAAAATTTAGGACATGACCTCTATGACTTCATTAAAAGCTACAGCCCTGTGTATAAAATAGTCTTTACAAGTCTCCATCACATGTACAAGAAATACTTCATTTTAAGGACATTGCACCATCAGATTAAAAGTTAATATAGATGTTAAGTATCTTTAAGTAAATATAGCATTAAGTAAATATAGATAGAACAGAGCAGGAACACCTGTGTCAAAGTAGCACATGTTTTAACATGTTTTTTGGTAAATATTGCCAGAAAAAATATTTTTTTCAGCGTATGTGTCAGTCTGGGCCCATTGAGTACTGTGTGTTATTTTTCTTTTTCACAGCATGGCAACGATCAAAACACTGATAACAAATAGAAGTTAACCTTTGTGGGGGTTTTTTTACTTTTATAACCACATCTCAGTATGACTCATCTGCACAGGAAGTGACAGTTATGATTTCCACACTAGAAGAACATTTCTGTGTCCTCACAGGCTACAAACGTGGCCAAGCTTTCGTATCTTTAAAGCCATCACACCGCCACACTACGTGGATTTTCAGCTTATTTTATTTCTGCATGTGCTACCTTTGACGTAGTCTGTCACTGTGGTCTACTGTCAGTGCCTTGAAGTTCCTGAGCTACTGCTTTTTTACCCACATGACACACAGCTTTGAATCTTAGACAGAAGTGTGATCAGAAATGGACATGCGAGAAACTTCTGTATACAGAACCGAGTACTTCCTGCTACTTTATATAAAGTAGTAATCAGAACATCAGCAGAGCTCCGCACAGCAGCACCTGAGCCCTCCTCAACTTTCCAGCAGTGAGGTAAGACGCATCTTCTGCCAATCAATAGATGTAAGATCTTAAAAAATATAGCAGCTGAGCCAACGTAGGGCAATAAGAAGAAGCATCTGATCAATTTGACTTCCTCGTTGGTGCTAACTAAAGCTGTCTAGAGGAAGTGTCTGTCCGTATCTGACTTTTCTGAAAATGTTATATGGCGCTGTTTTTTTTTTTGTGAGTGTGAACATTTCCTGTTTCTTCTATCAAGCAGTGCTACAGTCAGCATGACAACGCTCTGAGGATGTTCTCCCGGAGAGGCTGAAATGAGCTGAACTTTTATCCGATTTTATCCTCACATCCATCGCCTCTGCTCCACCAGCAGCAAGGTAAGACACTGACAGGTGTCTCTGAGGAGACATTTAAAATCTTTTTTCTGGTCTTGGGATCTGCTGTTTCCTTTTGTGTAATGGTGGAGGATAACGCTTACTTCCTGCTCTCTAAAAATGTTATTTACCATAAGGATTTTCCACACAAAGCAGGTTGATTTATCTACGTTGTTTACTTCCTACCTAATTCTGAATCATTTGCTGCAGTTTAAACCTTTCTCATATAGAAACAAAAACAAAAACATTAAATGTGGATTCTACTTGTATAGACTGACTTTAAGAAAGTTTCAGATTTACTCAAAAAATGCAGTAGTTCTGTTTTTTCTCCTGTGAAAACGTACCAATGGGTGTGGTGAAAGACACATGACCGTTTCATCATAACATGCCACTTGCAGACACATGACACACCAGAGAGATGCATTTCTACTATCAAACGGTTTAAGAGCTTCCTTAACCAACCTCTTGCATGGCAACCTCTAAATTGAAATCATTTCTGTCATTTCAGAAACAACAATGATGCCACTCAGCATGATGACGTATCTGGCTCTGCTATGGGGAGTATCTGTTTTGTTTTCCACGGAGTCCATGAGTGCTTCCATCCCAGAAACCAGCAGCATCAACTCAACTGCTGAACCCAACCAGACAACCAAGCAGCTGATCAGTGCGCATGTAGTTCGTAATGAAACAGAGACACAGCCTGACGCGACGTGGCTTCCGACTCACAAACCTGGAGGAGTTAGTGTTGCTGCAACAGCAGACACCACCGTTTCCACTGCGTCGCCCACAGTTGAAACGGAAGAGGCGATCATCACCTACAGAAGCCCAAATGACAGCACGACTGCTTTGGTTGCCATGAACACTGTAGCAGCAACTGCAAGCAGCTCAGGTCCACGATCGCTTCATACCTCTGCAGCAGCGACCACAGCTGCAGATGAAGCACAACCTTCCCACAGCACGACGATCTCGGAAACAGCAAAACCTACAGAGGACGAGTTACGTCGACAATCACCCACCACTTCTACTGACATGGCTGCTCCTGCAACAACTTCTGCAGCCATGTCGTCTTCGCCGCAGCCTATGTCCACCACTAATCCTGAAGTTACATCCGAGTTATCTCCCACCACCTCTTCTGCTCCTAATTCTACTCAGGCTGCAGTCTTCATCCAGAACCTCAGCAGTCCCTCAGCTGCCGCTGCAACCACAATGACAGCGAAGCCCACCTCTGAGGCAGCGCCTGTGTTTGACCCCACTTCTATTCTTCTCACAATAAGTCAGATTTCCACCACCGGCACTGTGGTTTCATCTACGTCTCAGCCCATTTCTGGGACAAGAACCCACATCTCCACATCGCAGTTTCCTGACTCAGCAGGGGCAAGCTCTACCGCTGAGACTCCCGCAACCTCATTCTCAACCGATTCTGCCGTCACCACCACCGCCGCTGTCTCCACCAGTCCTGTAGCAATCTTGATCCCTCGTGTACCCAAGAGGGACCCAATCCCAACGACCAAATCAACTCCAGCAACTTCAACAGTACCTCGTGAAGTCTCAAAGAGCCCAATCGGTACTGAGGTCCAACCCTGCTCCACCAGGGGCATCGTGAAGCAATGCCTCATCGTCATCGCCTCCCTGGCTGGGTTGGCCACCGTCTTCATGGTTTCTACCATTATCCTCTGCGCCAAGCTGTCAACAAGGAAGTACAAGGTCAAGAAGCCTCAGCAGGCCACAGAGATGATGTGCATCTCGGCCCTGCTGCCTGAAAGGAATTACACCTACACGAGACAACACAATCCAGTGAGTAACGGAGTCCTGGTGATCCACGCCGGTGGAGACAGCGATGAGGATGAAAGAGATAACCTCACTCTCAGCAGCTTCCTTCCAGAAAACGACCGCATGGTATAGATGGAGTTATTATTGTTGTCATGTAAACTCTTTCTTCAGATTGGACTGATGTCAGTGATGTGGAAGCAGTTGCTGTTTGAATGAACTCATGCTTCCCCTTTGATGTTGGTGGTTTGGTTTGGCTTCGCTGCACGCCCTATTGCTGTGGGGGAAGAGACATAGAAACCACAAACACTGTTTACTGTTTCATGTTCATGTACCATTTACCGTATCTGGCATTTGGTGATTTTAGGCCATCAAAGGTGTATTTTCAGCAAGAGTAGCAAGACTTTCTGCATACTTTTACACTTGCCCTCCACTAGAGACTTTTAAGTCAACATGAGGAGAGTGATCAAAGATTTTTTTCTTTTTAAAAACATCCTGAGTTGAGCCCTGATGGCGTTTCACTTAGCAACGGGAGACAGGAAGGCTTGTTTTGTCAAGAGGATTACTGTTCCTCACAGACACAGTTCAGTTTACGAGTGCTCTTCTGGTAGCAGTGAGGCTTAACTGTATGACTCCTGTAATGTGATTAATGCGGCACTGTTTATGTAGAGATGCAGTTTCTGTATTGTGATAATTTATTAAAATAATGTCTTATTTAACAGTTTGGTAACACTTTATTTTAGAGGTCTTTTGTTGCCCAATCATCTCTACAGACTTTTCTGGAAAGAACAATGTAATTAAGTACTCATTTTAGGGAAACTTGAGACAAAGTTCAGAAACTGTTAGTTTAGTTTTGTTGTGTTGACTTTAAAAGCTGTTGTTGATTTCCAGAGGAATTTCCCTGAAAGAACTTTTCCATTTAAACCCAAGAAAAGACTGATCCAAAAAGAAAGTTGAACGTATTCTGTATTTTTGCCTATAATTAGTGCCAACACCTTCCTAGGACATTATTAATAAATGATTAGACTTTTCGGACAAGTAAAATAGGGGGTTACCAAAGCTGTTGACTCTGAAAAAAATAAGCATATGTTAAACTTTCTGCTGTTCAACATGAGAGGTCAAGTGAAAAACCAGACAAGACAGCTCTGTTTCTTCAATGTTGAAGGTGGAGTTTTTGTTCCATGTCCTTTCAATATGTGCCTCTAAATGGTTAATAGACATAATAAAACTGAGCGCTTTGTGGACTAAGACAGTTCCCTTATTTATGAAAGGCTTTATAAAGGGCTTTTCTTCTACCCTGGACTGGATTTCATATTCACTTCCCTTCCTGCGAAAAGAAAACAGAGCCCTGAATGCTTATTAGGGCCATGAAGCCATTTTTTTTTTCTTCTTCTTCTTCTTTTTTTCACGTTCAGCAATGTGCAACTGAAACAGACACCGGTGACTATCAACAGAGCTGAGACGAATGTAAACCTGGAGGATGCAGGACCTCATCTCATGCTCCTGATGACCATATAAAGCTAGACTTGTCTTGACTGATCACAAACACAGTAGACTTGCCAAAAATGCATTTGCGCATACACACAATCACTTGTGGGCTCACTCGTACGCAGTCACACTCTCTCCCTAAAGTGGTCACACACACCGTGTGAGTTTAATTGCTCTCCTCTGGAGAAAAATCCCCCTTTCTCCTGGCTGTTACGGGTGCTTTGTCCGCACAGGAAACATTAACCTCTTCCTGCATTAGCTGGTCACTCTTACAAGCTGCACTCTGACTCTTTTTGCCCCGACAGGCCTGCTGTTAGTCATCAGCGTCAGAGGCTGAGGTTACAGGAAGGACCAGACTGTCAATCAGAGGCTCCTCCTGCAGAAATCATGGAGAAATATTTTAAAAGAGAACATGTGTTGCTGATGAGGATGTTTGAGGATTAGTTTAAGATGTTTTTATAGTCATGAAGTATTTTTTTTTCATCCTGCCAATTGTCTTGGCCTTGCACATCCAGTTAGCCACACAGGAGAGTGGAGGAGAGGTCCCTGCCCCCACAGCACATTATAAACTCCTACCTAACAAGAACAATCTGTGTGCAGGCCAGAGAGCTCAGACACTCTCGGGGAAACCGAAGGGGGAGGAGAACAGTGGAGAGGCAGAAGGAGGGATTTGTCCCCATGGTTAACGACATCTTTTTTTTTT
>NTHP01000049.1:1078559-1109752 GCA_003416845.1 Oplegnathus fasciatus | reverse complement strand
GAACACCCCCTCGACCACAAGGGCAAAGGCCTGAGCCAGAAAACCGTGGTGTAAGTACTAAGCACACATATACCTGCGTGGTAATAACAAAGTATGAGTTCATGATTTTGTGTCAGATCAATACTTTCTTGATTCCAAACGTGTTAGGCAGCTTTTTGTAGTTTTTCAGTGCAATGTCAGCTGTTGTCAGTAACATTATGCATTTATGATGAAACCATTACATAGGATGATGTAGGCGCTGCAGTGCAAACCTGTGCTTTATTCATTAACAAAAGGACATTTCCCACTGGGACCTATTAGATGCTAAGTGCTGAGGTGCAGAGAATGATCACAAATTGCACTGGCTGTTGCGTCACTTACTGTATGTTAAACTGTACCTCTGATATTATGAATACATGGCTAGACATTAAGAGAATCCACACACGTCTTCATGTTAATGATTAAATGCGTGTTTCACAGGGCTTTCAAGGCTTTGGCTTTGGAGATGGAGGTTTCCAAATGTCATTTGGAATCGGTGCCTTTCCGTTTGGTATTTTTGCTACAGCTTTTAACATCAATGACGGAAGACCTCCTCCAGGTATTTATGTTTTACACACTTCACCATGACCACTCTGTGTCTTTTTTTATCAACATATCAAATAATCTCTGTTAAACACTTTCCCAAACAGCGGCCCCTGGGACACCACAGCACACGGACGAACAGTTTCTGTCTCGACTCTTCCTGTTTGTCGCTCTGGTGATCATGTTCTGGCTGCTGATTGCATAAATGCATGGAAAGACAACATCTGGGGTAACCCAAAAGATTTGACAGAGGTGCGACATTATGGCACATCATCAGGGTTTGCACCAATGTGATTCTGCCTTCCTACATTTTTTTGGTTCCTTGTTTTTTTTTAATTTGATTTGATTTGAATGTAGAAAGTAGATTTTTCCAAAATCAAGATATCTGTGCTAATCCGAGGATAACAACTTTCAAGGTGAACCACGTGGTTACCTGATGTTTTAACACAGTTATGTAAAATTCCTCCTTATATTTCCTTCACCCAAACTTCATACTGCTTATACGACCTTTCCCCTCGAATATCTACATGCATGTCTGTCTCTCTGTCTGTTGTTGGCAACTTTTGTTTTATCAGACACATGCAGGCAGTTGTTCAGGCGAGATAAAGAGGAAGAGATCATTCTCGGTGCTCTTTCACATTGCATTTTTAATTAGGTTTTTTTTTGCTACTATTGCTGTATTTAAATATATCTTCTGCTAAACAAAACAAGGCCACCAGTGCTCTGTACTCATTAACATGTCTCATCTCTTATGGTCACTTCCTTTCAGCCTATATTTGGCTTCTGTTACCTTACTTGATCCCTATAAAATTGTAGGTTTTACTGAAAATGAATTTGTCAGTTGGCCCGACTCTTATTGACTTGTCATAGCAGGAAAAGCAAAGGTGTTACTAATAACATTAACAGTGGCTCTTTTCTATTCAAGTGTCCCAGCAAGTCAAGACAGTTTGACAGTGAGACAGCCATCATTTATCTTATTATTTACACCTGTGCTTTTCCTACTGTGACATGTCAAAAAGTCTTCCGTTAAAAAAGGTCTATTCACACAGACCTGCATTTTTAAATTTTTTTTTTTGAGTTACACACTGAATACTAGCACGTGCCTCCTTCATGTTGTTTCTCTGTTCAGGCAAAATTCACCAAAATCAAACGCGTTTTGTGGAATCAAAACAATGCCAGACATTGTCTCTTTATTTTAGATGAGATTAAAAAGAAATGTGCTGATGCATGTAAGCAGCTGAAAGATTAATTTATGAAACAGTGTTCCTCTCCAAATTGTCTTACTGTCACTGTAATTAAATGTAAAATACTGTAGATTATTACAGAGTTAAAATGAAGACTTTTCTAAATGTGAATTCATTCTATGGACAGTAAAGCTCTGTAAATAAAGATGTTAATCATGGTCTGTTGTCCTGTTAAGGTGTCTATCTATTAGCGGCTTCACTCTTGCATAAGCCTTACTCGTCTAATAAATATGCACATCAAGACACAGCAAACCAGAGTGGAGTGAAAAAATTCAACTATTTCAATACTGAGATCTGCTGAAAAGTAGAGTAAGTTTAGTTAGTCTTCATTGTTAATTATTTCACATGAAAAAGGGATGTAAACTCAACCACCTTGTGCTGTAAAAAAAGAAAAATAGATATTTTGGTCATTTTGTGGAAGAGGTTTTTAGAAAACAGAATGAAGTACAAAAACAGTCAGTTCGGCCTAGTCCTGCGTTTCCGGCTCCGGCTGTTTCTCTTGAGATTCTGGTTGTGCAACGTTGAACTCTGCTTCATACATAATCTGCTGGATCTTTATTTTTGTCTCGCACCTTTTCTGTGGAGCGAGTCGCTTCAGAGCGGGGACGAAGCTCAGCAGAAACAGTTCATCCTCGTCCCGTGGCCTGTTGGGAAATGAGGCGCCATTGTCTTTCACCAGCCACTTTGTCGGGGATGGCGTACTTTGAGAAGAAGGCAGCGAAAGTGACTCTTGCATCAGGCGCCGTTTCCGTCCAGTTTTGCTGCTTGGGGTGATCTGCGGGCCTGATGGCATTTTAGCCAGAACAGCCAGCTGGGCCATTTGTGCGTCTTGAGACATTGAAGGGAGCTGCGTCACAAACGCTACCTGGGGCTTGAGGTCAGGTTGACTCGCAGGGGCCTTCATGATGGACTGCGGTGTTTTGACTGCCTCGGACGATGCGGTTTCTCCCTCCGCGCTGCCAGATTCATTGTCGGGATTGTCGTGGTCGTCGTCATTGTTGCCGCAGATGTCTGCCACTCCGCTTCTTGATCCAGTGAAGGGAGCAATAAAATTCATAAGTTGTCTGTATTTCCATCTACTTTGCACGATCTCTCCTTGCTTCTTGCTTTTGATCTCCATTCGGACTTCCTTCAAGTACCGGTCTCTCATGTTCTTCCATTTTCTTTTGCACTCCTCAGCTGAAAAAGTAAAATATCAGAATGTAAGCAGCAAGAAAGCACATAAAAATTCATGCTGTCTACTAACAATGCACAAGAAAGACGAAGCTGTTTGCCACCTGGACATCCACTGAAGCTGCATATGAGAAGAAAATGACCACTTCATTTTTTAAACAATGTGTGGTTACAATAAAAATATTTTCCCTAAAATGACACCCTTAAACATGAGTAGCCTGCTGCACAGATGTTAGAATAAATGGGTACAGACACTTAAACAGCTCTCCCCTCGACCGACTAATACTAGTTATAAAATACACCCAAATATGTTGAATTGTTGTAATTGTAGTTAAATGACGATGACCAATAGAAGTGGTCTTCAGATTGGGTTAAAAGGTGCTTTACTCCACGTACAAAACTTTCAGGGACCCTGGCCCAGATAAATTACTGCTCAGTGATCAATTAATTCACTGCTGTTGGCACGTGGTTGGACGTCTCTGTGCTGTGATATAATATAAATACAGCAGGATGAACAATAAAAACAGCTGGACCTTTACAAAGCTTTTGGGCCACATAAATAAAATGAGTACTTCACAATGGAAGGCAGCCAAATCAATGCAATAGCACTTCAGTTGTTCCTCTGTGAATTTCATTTGACACTGTCAGAGAGGTGTTATGGCTGCAACTGATGATTATTTTCATTATCGATTAAACTGCCAGTTCTTTTCTTGATTAATTGATTGATTGTTTGGCGGGAAAAAATGCCCAATTCCAAGGTGACATCTTCAAATTGCTTGTTTTGATGGTCCAAAACCCAAATATATTCAAATTACTACACAATAAAGACACAGAAAAATGAGCAAATCCTCACAATTGAGGAGTCGGAACAAAGGAATGTTTTGCCTCGAAACTGACTTGAATTATTAAGTGATTATCATAGTAATTTATTCATCTTCTGTCGACTGATTAATCAACTAATCGTTTCAGCTCTAGTGTTGATTATGTTCTGTGGTATTTGGCTTAAAACTGAACAACACACTCAATGGTCACTAATATCATACAGTTGAATTAACACCTCTTGAAAAGTTTTACCAAAAACTGATTATAATCTTCCTTTAGGTATAATTTGTGGCAGATCTGTTGTATTGCATTGCATTAAATTATATGGGTGTACTTAATAAAGTGTCCAGGGAGTGTTTAATGCATGTACAGTATAAATATAAATATTAAAATATAGAAAAACACTACTTTATCCAGGTACAAATTAAAGTAGATTATTAGGCTTTAATTATAAGTCTTTACAAAGTCACACAAAGAAAGGCTAAATGTAATTATCTTTATTTTTCTTTATATTAGTCTTGCCACGCCATGTCTGGAGGTCATCGTTAGTTCATCATTAGCCGCCCCATCACTGATCAGGACTCCGTGCACCTGATTATATCTCAGGCTGGGGGCCTCCGACCCCTGGCTCCGGCATATTTTATCCAACACACCGCGGTGCCGCCGCCGCCGCTTCCACGAGACTTCGAGAAGCTTTCCGTCTACATGGAGCTCGCGGTGTTAACGAGCGAGACGAAAAGCACGCGGCTCGGTCAACACAGCGAGTCCGTGACGCGGAGCATGTTTCCGTGCTGGACACGCGGCTGGCGGCGCAGTGGCAGAGCCGGACTGTGCCGTTCGGTGCAACGCGGCCTACGGCGTGCGAGCTGCGGCTGCTACCGCTAGCACGGTGCGGCGGCTGCATCCACACCACCGGCCGGGCTGTACTCGCGCGGATAAAAAAATAAATAAAAAGCTACAAATGACCTGCAATAGACACGTGAAATACCTCCACCCCCTAAAAACACCTCACCTCCTCTTATTTCTGTCTGTTAAGTCGCCCACGCGAACATCGGCTAAGCAAATAATAACTGGCAGTAAAGTTGTGATAAACAAAAAACACTCACATGGGAGACCCAGCACGATACTGATGCTTCTCCAGGCATTTGCCCGACTTTCCGTGCAGCGGTAATTCGGCAAAGTGACATTGTACAGCTCTGGGTAATTAAATACAGCTAATATTAACTTATCGTCCATTTTGCCCCAGTGTTGTATCTGCTGCGCGGACGCGGAAGCGGCAGTCTTCTCCCGCCTTTTCCGCCCAGCTGCAGCTGCTCCAACGCGAGTTATCGCGAGTGGCGGGCTGCCTGCCGCGCTGTGTCGCTCTGCCGTTTAACAGTGGGCATTGTAGTCTTTTGTCACAGGGGGGCGCACGACTCTGCATTGGCCTCCATTACTGCCCTGCTTTACTGTGGGGTTCAAACATTATTTATATATTTATATTATTATGAAGTTAGATCCCAGGACAGGGTCCAGCTTCTGGAGGCGGCAACCTTGTAACGTATAATTACATCCATTTTGCACACCTTACAGCAATTTGAACACTGTATGCATGTACGAGTTTAAAGGGCATACATTTTTACTTTTACTTTTTATTTTTAACTCTTATGTTATTACTTGTGTTTTTGATATATATATATATATATATGTATATATATATACATACAGATATATAGAGAGCTAGATGGATAGATAAAACAAAACAAAGAACAGTGCAAAGATATATATACATATATATAGATAGATATTTGCACTGTTCTTTGTTCAGTGTAGTTTGTTTGTGTATTGCTGCTGCGATGTGAATTTCCTCCCGGGGGATAAATAAAATATCTGTCTAACCTGAGGTCCCAACATAAATCTCTGAGGTCACCATGATTAGCCTTAAATAAGCTCCTCTTTTTGTGTGCACAAGCCCAAAAATGACATACCTAAAACAAAATGTTTTTCTGTTCTTTTGATTACTGTCATGATCCTGGTCTCCTCTGAAAGGTAACTGTTTGTAGTTTACTATCAGAAAGTCATAATCAGTGTAAGAGACACTGAACCCAGTTTACAGAGGCACAAACATGTCAAAAATGAACATAAAAGAAAGATTCCCCAAGTATTTTTCACACATTTTTTAATTTTGCAATTATCTGTTGAACGCACTGCTTTTACAAAATAAGAATCTGTGGCTGCGCTGATAATGGGATCATAAAATGGTTTAAACAGACAGAATTGTGAAGCTTTGTGCACTCAAATGATGTATAATTTGTCAAGGTTGCGTGAGAATTCAACTAGATGCAATCTAAAATGAGATGACAACCCCCCCTCCCCTCCCAGTCCATATTCAGGCTCCTTAAGTGGTTTTAAAGGAATAAGAGAGGCAAAAATATTTCTATTACACAAAACTGTGTTTGTTTTTTCTGACTTTCCTCAAACGTTTGATTTTTCTTGTAAAACACCTCTTCATGTCTCTATATGTCCTTCAGTCATCCTTATATCATGAAAATTTGGAAGCTCATCAAAATGGATTTGAATGCATTAAAAGAAGATTTAAACTAACTTCAAAAAGGATTCTACATAATCTAAATGATGACTGATATTTATACTTTTAAGAGTGGATTGAGTAAATGCACATGTATACTGGCATTCAGGAGGGACTATATGTCTTTCTCCTTAGGGATATAAATACAGTACTGCTCCTGCAAAATATATCCATATCAGTATATCTGTTGAGCGTACTGTATATTTAAATAGACATACTTAAATGACAAAACATATGGTCACTATGAGTTCAACACCCCCTTAGTTCAGAGAGCCTGCAGGGTGAGACTGAAACACCAGAAACACCAGATCCCAGAGCTCATTTTCAGACTCCAGGGGAAAGATATGAGAAAAAAGGAGAGAGAAACATAATATTTATATTAACACCACTATTAGAAATGGAGTTTCTGCAACCACAGCGTGGTTTTCTTGATTCCTCAGGGTATCATTATATGTGACAAGTGGTTTCTGAGTCTTCAACAGCTTCCCTGTGCAAGCTCACACACAAGCAAGTCTGGAGAAAACACAGAGAGGAAGGTTGATCCTCTGCATTTCCTGGTCACACAGCTGCAATCTCCGATTCCCCAGGAGGTCTTGGGCCCCGGTCCAGCAGTAAACAGAGACACTGAGTTTTTTCACACATGAATAGTCTGATGCCATGTGGGGGTCTCTGCTCGTTTGTGGGTGTATTTGTAATCTCCTGTCTTAATTGTACTGATTTGATTTGTGTCCTTTATTATTAATTTTTTCATTTCTGAGTAGCTATTTGATGTCTGATCCCAACTCATAACCTAAAGGGCATATTGGTTGATGATAATTACACTGAAACACGTCAGCAGCGTCAGAACAATTACAATTCTACAGCATCACATCACGATAAGGCAGAGAAGCAATTCCGATTTGTTTTTCAGCCTCGGCCTGCTGTTAACATGCTTTTTTTTGTCACTATATCTGAACTGGTGTTTGGTTGACTTTTGTTTCTGGGGAGTGAGAGAGTAAAAGAAGTCAGCTGCTCAGTATTGTCCATTTCCCCTTTATATGTCACCTCAGGTTGTGTTAAATGATGTTTGGTAGAAAAGTTTAGATTAAAAGATTAGACAACGTTTCCAATCACTTTAAATTAGCTCCTTAAAAATCCAGGAAAACTGTATCAGCCGGCTTTTCTTTGCTTTACCTCTTGTACCAAATATTGCTCTTACAACGACAAAATGAACCTTTATCATTCTAATCCCCAGTAATGAATTTTGAACTGTTTTGAACCAATGTGGATGTGGTACAATTCCTTCTATTGAGAACCACAATAACTGCAGATAGCGATCTCACATGCTCCGCAAACTATACATCAACACTCTGGGTGCTATTAAACCCAAGTGAAAAGGATGGGATGGTGTTTATTGTTATCTGTTTTCAAAAGCCCTTATAAGAGGAGCTTAAGACAGATTGCGGAAATCCATTAATTCTCTGGAAGAAAAAAAAAAGGTGTATTGCCTTGTATGAAATCACAGGATTTGTTGNGGGGGGGGGGGGTGAATTTAACCTGTAATAGCTTTACCTCAGCTGTGCACATTGTCAGAGAAGTGAGGCTGAAAGACTGCACCGCACAGATAAGACACATGATGCATGATGGCGAATACAAACCACACGGAGAGACCCCTTTTTCTGAATTTACTCTTGCCATTTGTGTTTATCTGCATTGAGTCATACACATACAAATCTATTAGTGTCAACACACACGTCACTGGCAAGATGAGTCACTCATTCATCTGCAGCCGCCTAATTACTGTGTGTAATTAGTATGCACTGGTGTTATTAGTGCAGCCTTTATTTGTGTCGTTTCCTGAGCATATCTACTCATTTGCACAAGATCATTTGCAGATAAAGCTAAATAGGAAAGTGGCATTATGAAAGAAATTTAAGAGCTAATCCTCAAACTCAGCATACACAAGTCTCTGGCCACACCAAAAAAAAAACGTTCATCTTTAAATCCAGGTGTCTAATACCAAGCAATCCCCTTTTCTCTAAAACCTCAACAATAAGGATCTTAGGAGCTCTCCACTTCTCATTTTATGCAGTGAAATCTGATTTCTTTTGGAGAAAGGAATGAAGCAAGATTAACCGAATCTGCCGTCCTCCCTAACCTCTTCACAAAACTGCCCAGATTAGCTAGGAATTAAGTTTCAACCGTTTTATGTGTCTGGTCCATAGGGGGGATTATAGTTTTACTATTTTTTTTGCCTCCCAATTTCACTATAAGGGCCTGACACGCTGTTGTAGACAGAGGAGAAGCAGGAGAGCAGCTGAGCCTGAACTATCGAAAAGTGTCCCGTGATCATCACTGCTTGTGTTTTATTGGGGTTTCTTTGGAGATGGATGGGCTATTCAGGATGGAGAGACAAAAGTTTCCTTTCACTATTGAAAACATACTGAGCAAATACCCAAACAGTAACGGAGACAGACAGCCATGTGGAACAAGTGGACTAAAAGAGAAGGCAGTGAGTCCTGTTGGAGGCCAGACTGAGACTGTGCATCGTGCCTGCCTGTGCTGCTGCTACTGCTCCCACTGTGGAGACATATTCCAGACTGATTTCATTCACGAAGGTAAGACCAAACCCCGTTCTCCTCAAGAGAAGAGTCTCCTGGTTTTGACTTCAGTGACGCTCACTTAGCTCCCTGACCTCAAATCAGATCTCCTCTCTGCAGCCTGTCAGTACGGATGGCCCCCGGCGATGCTCACCACAGACCCATGCAGGCTGGGAGACGCTTGCAGAGAGGAGCAGACACCCGGTCAGGTGCACAGGCGAACCAGACGTCACCGCACGATTTTCACTGAGGAGCAGCTGGACGCACTGGAGGAGCTGTTCCTGCAGAACCAGTATCCAGATGTGAACACAAGGGAGAAACTAGCACAGCGCACTCACTTAAGGGAAGAGAGAGTAGAGGTATGTAAGACTGCTGTGTCACATTCAGCCTTTCAACAAATAATAGTCCTGGTTTCACAGTGATGCAGGGTTATGTTTCAAACAGCTGAATTATGCTGTGGCAGATTGTCATGTGGAAAAACACTTTACCCACTAATTACTAAAGATGTGTGCAAGAATAAGTACTTTATTTAATATGATAGCACTGAATTTTCACCTGAGCTATTGAGCAATTTGTCATGTTTTAATTGTATCCCTATGTTGATAATGATGTCCAATGCTGTTCTACTTGTTTATTTAAGTGTGAATACACAAGGTGCCAAATGATATAAGTACAGTATGTCATGAAAGAATAAAATGACAACTAAATAACATGACCTTTTTTTTTCTGCTGATAGGTTTGGTTTAAAAACCGAAGAGCAAAGTGGCGGCGTCAGAAAAGACTATCCTTTGGTGTGGGAAACACAGAAAACTAAATTTACTACTGTATATATGGACCATAGCACTGAAAAAAGAAGAGAGCCGTGTGTGTGTGTGTGTGTGTGTGAGTTACATAAATACAAGAATTTTTCTTGCTATTGTTATCAAATATAATAAACAGACAAAACCTTTTTTTCCAGAAAGTAAACTAACATTTTGTGTCAGTCAAATCGTGTGACTGTAGACAGTTTTGTAGCCTATTTGTGAATCTGATTGGTTGAGTACTTGCAGTATATGCTAATGCTATTCCTGAAAGTTAAATCTTGAATGTGTAAATGGTTTGTTATAGTTTGCACTGGTTGTAAAAAAGTGTCCTTGACAATAAATAAAGTGCTTTTGAGAGAGGTGGTGGAACTTCATTTTTTATACAAGACAAACACATCCAAGTTGAAGCGTCAGGCCAATTTAAACGCTGACATGCAGTGAACACGTCCGACTACAGTTTAAATATTTCACTTTATTTAAACAACTTCTCTTTAGCCCATCTCACAGGTCTCCATATCTGATAGTCAATTTAAACCAGTTATTGTCAGTCTTAGGGCTCAGGAGATAATTAGTGGAGTCTCAAGATAATTTCTGGGATAGAATATATATAATTTATTCTGTAGATGGACAGATAACAGGAATCAGAGTGAAACCTCTGGGTATTGCTTGGTAGTCTAAATGCAGGCTCTTCCATTACTATTATTATTATTATTATTATTATTATCATTATTATTATTATTATTATTATTAGAATAAAAGCACCATGGCTATAAATTCATAATAGCTTCTGTCAAATTGCTTAAAATATAATCACAGATTCTTTACAAAGGGTAATGAGAACACTGCATTGTTAAGTGAGTACTTTATACAAAAATACACTGATTACACTGATTTTTATTTATCTTTAGGTTATAGTAAATGTTAAGTCACACCTATTTAATTGTCTCCCATACACACCTAAACTTATTATTATTATTATTTATTATTTATTATTTATTATAATAACTATCATAAATGTCTTTTATTTTTTGACTGGAAATTTCCTGAGAGGTTGTGAACTTCCTGTGACGTTACAATTCAGACTGTACGTATTACGTTGTTTGTACGCAGTACTGGGGTTAGCTTACAGTACCTAGCTAGTTAGCTAACTACCTGGTTACAGTTAGTGAGGTTCACACAGTCTTGAATGTGTAGTTGTTTACTGTCTGCTTTAAATACCTAAACTCTGGTCCTCCAGTACAAACGCCGCCTTCCGTTTCGACTCAGTCGCTGTTTGTCACAGAAGGATTACCGTTAGCCGTTAGCCTCGGAGGCTAACACGGTCCACAATGGAGGGCAGCGCCAGCGTGAGGAAATCGCTGTCCGGGACTCTCGTCCCTTCAGCGGTCACAACAGTGGCTCTCCTACAACAACCACCCGAGGAGAATGACAAGGGGAAGCTGAAGAGGAAGGTCCTCGATGAAGAGGAGTACATTGAGGTAGCTAAATGATAGTTTATGGAAGGACCAAGGGACGGGCTATCATCAGACAACATAACAGCAGAGTTGTGTTAGCTCGGTCAATGCTAGCAAAGAAGCAGTTCAGGGCTGCAACTTACTTATTTTCAATATCAGTTAATCTGTCGATCATTTTCTCGATCAATCGATTAGTTGTTTGGTCCATAAAATGTCAGAAAATGGTGAAAAATGTTGATCACTGCTTCCCAAAGCCCAAGGTGACGTCCTCCAATGTCTTGTTTTGTCCACAACCCAAAGATATTCATTTTCCTGTCACAGAGGACTAAAGAAACCAGAAAATATTCACATTTGAGAAGCTGAAATCAGAGAATTTGAACACTTTTTCTTTAAAAAAAATGACTCAAAATGATTAATCGGTTATCAAAATAGTTGGCGATTAATTTAATAGTTAACAACTAATCGAATAATCGTTGCAGCTCTACAACAGATTAACAGGTTAATTATTTAAGGTAATAAACATTACCTTTGCTGTTGAGCTTTGTGTGTTTTGTAATTAGAGATTAAGTAGTTATATGAAAACTGTTCTTAGACTCTGTGAAAAAGAGTCGTTTCAAATCACAGGTACCCCACCTCCTGTTTGTTTTAGGAATAATTGAAGCTGGGGTAACGTTACATATCAGTGCAGTATTTTTCTCTATTTTCTGACATTTCATAGACCAAAGGATCAATCGATTAGTCTCGAGAATAATCTGCAGATGAATCAGTGATTAATAAAAACAGTTAGTTGCAGCCCCATCATCCTGTTTTATTTTGGGCACTAGCAAATACACCAGATTGAGTGAAAGTGAGACTTGCCTGAGAAATACACATCAGTTCTATTATAGGTTTTGTTGTTGCTGTTGTATAATAACAAAGAACGTTTATCTACCTGTCTACTTCTAACAGAATCTAGAGAAGATCATCCAGAGGGACTTCTTCCCAGATGTGACTAAATTGCAGGCGCAGAAGGACTATCTGGAAGCAGAGGAAAATGGTGACCTCGGGAGAATGAGAGAGATATCCATCCGATATGGATCATCGTTGACTAAATCTACACCGCAGTCTTCTGCACCTTGTAAGTAATATGAGGAGTGAAATTGAACACTGTATTTTCATGTTATTATACCTTACTAACAGAATGATTAGGTTTTCCAAGTTAGTGACAATACACTAATGAGAGATACAAATAGCATTCACCAGGTATTTAGTCTGAATGCGCTTCACACCTTATTTTTTCCTTCGTCCTCTTTGTATGTAAGACGTGACACCAGCTAGCTTTGAGACGCCAGTGGGCCACCCAGGGTCTCCCTCCTCCACTCATGGCAATAAAGGTTTAGATGGAGGTAAGTATCACATTTTTTAAGATGAAGAACAGATAACATAATGTTCTGAGCTTTATGTGTGCGTTTATATGAACTCAGAGATCTGTGTCCCGCTTTAAAACACTTTGCTGCAACTTACCTAAATCATCTGTGGCAGTAACACTCAAACAAATGGACTTCGCCGGTAATTTAACCCTATTTATATCGATATTGTATTTTCAGAGAGCAAGGATGATGACAAGGAAGAGAAAGAGCTGCCCTCTCTGGACCGTTTCCTCGCTAAAAATACCAGTGAGGATAATGCATCATTTGAGCAGATAATGGATTTGGCAAAAGACAAGGAGAAGCTGAGGCATGCCTGGTTATATGAGGCTGAGGCTGAATTCAAACAGGTGTGTATGTACAGAGTTAAAAGCTTTAGTTAAAGTCAAAGCAAATGAATGAAATGCTTGGAATATGGGCCATAGACCAAAATTTGATTCTGGGTAAATAAACTAAGTAAAAGTATTTTTGTCAGCTTAAAGTTTGTAGCTCACTCCTGCACGGAAATCACATCTTTGATGGTCATGAGTGTTGCATGATTTTGATCACTGTCAGTCAGACAATCATTAAGATATTCGTACATATTGAAAATACAACACTTCTGATATTTTTTCAGCGCCATGAAGAGAACCTTGCCTTACCGTCAGTAGAGAAAGCAGCGCTTGAATGTGTCAAAGCCGGACTTGAGACATGGGAGTACAAAGCGAAGAATGCCTTGATGTATTATCCAGAGGGTAAGAAGACCAAACTTGGATTGAATTTCTTTCTTTTACTGACATAAATAAATCCCCATTGAAGGCATGTAATTGGTTAAATTTAGCTGTGACAGAAAAAGTGAATTTTGTGTTATAATTTTTTTCAATCAGGTGTTAAAGACGATGATGCTTTATTTAAGAAGCCACGGGAGGTAGTTCACAAGAACACGCGCTTTGCTGGAGACCCGTTCAGCAAAGCTCTCAACAAAAGCCAGATTCAGCAGGCTGCGGCCCTCAATGCACAGGTAAGTTTTAGAAATATGGTGCATGAAAACCAGAAGTAAGGCATGATGTTGCATTGAGGTGGTTTTGTTTTGGCCTAAATGTGCCCCATACTTGTGAATGAATTGTCTCTACATGGCAGTCTGTTGAATAAAAGTGTTAATTCATGAATGATGTAGTTTATGTATCGTGTTTTCTGTCCAGTTCAAACAGGGTAAAGTAGGCCCCGACGGGAAAGAGCTCATCCCGCATGAATCCCCAACAGTGAACGGATATGGTTTTGAAACAATGCCATCCCCTGCACCTGGTGAGTGGGTCTTAGGGTCATAGTAACAGTCCTGAGACAGATGAAACTCTACCTACATTTGGAGTAGATTTCTGAAAGCTGTTTCTGTCCCCTCAGGTGTAGCCGAGTCGCCTCTGATGACCTGGGGTGAGATCGAGAGCACCCCATTTCGTCTGGATGGATCAGACACCCCATATGTTGAGAGGAATCATGGTCCATCATTTAAGGTACTGAACCCTCAGTGGTAGCTGCATTTTTAATTATATGTTAAGTGACAAATATTCAGATATATCAATATGTTGATATACATTTATTGTTTCTAAAAGATTCCAGAACCGGGAAGACGAGAGAGGCTGGGTTTAAAGATGGCCAATGAAGCCGCCGCTAAAAACCGTGCAAAGAAACAGGAGGCATTGCGAAAGGTCACAGAGAACCTCGCAAGGTAAAAACATTTGACCTTCTGCACTCTTGATTGTATCTGCTTCTACAAGTAACAACAGAGTTCTGCATCTGTCAACTCCTGTCTTTAAAAGGGGAAAGTTAAGCTTAAATTCTAGATTATTTTAGCCTGCTAGTTTTGAAGTTGTGAAGGAATTGCTATTATTGTAAAACAACTGACCTCATCTGTCTTTGTGTTGCAGTCTTACGCCTAAAGGTCTGAGCCCAGCCCTCACCCCCGCCCTGCAGAGGCTTGTAAATCGGACATCTAGCAAATACACGGACAAAGCACTGCGAGCAAGTTACACCCCATCGCCCTCGCATAGAGTCACTGGCTGCAAGTCTCCCTTTGGTGGCCCATCCACTCCCTCAGGAACGCCAACACCTAACAAAACCAAGACGCCGAGCTCTCAGGACCTTACATCACTCACAGACAATCTGCTGCAACTTCCCAAGAGACGGAAAGCCTCAGACTTTTTCTAAGTGAGAGAAGCTGTTCTCTGCTGGGATTGTACAAAACAGACTCATTATAATGTGGAGAATTTTCTCAAATTAAAGAGCACATCTTTCGGCAGGATGACGGGATAAAGAAATGTACAGACTGAAGACTTTTTAAGGATTTATTTGTTACATTTTTGCACAGATGGGTTCATGTACATGCCTGTGAAATACATATTAGTGTGCAAATGCTATTTAATTACTTGTTAATCTCACTTTTTTGTATTTTGTTTAATCCCAAATGCAAGGTTTCATAGGTTTTTGTACAGCTGTCCCCACTCTAACAAACCTTTGTTATCCCTGCCACCTACCCAGAAGCACATGCTTAAATGATATTAATATAATTATAATCAAGTAGCTGTTTCTGAGAATCACACACACAAATGAGAACGCACAACAGCCAGCTATCGCCCAGTCTCCATACATGCATCCATGACATTATAATGACATTTCAGTGTTTGTCTCTGCATCATAGAAATTACTCAAAGTGTTTTGTTACAACAGGTTTTCCCAACGTCACACCTTTTGTGTTGGTGTTAAAAATGGGGGAAAAAAACACACATGGCTTCAGTAAACCTGCTCACTGACTGCCAGTGTGAATGATGAATGTTTCTTTTGGGCCTGTATCTTCTTAATTTATAGTTGAAAAATTTTAGCAGCATCATAAAACTGTACAACCCTTTTCTTAAAATCTATAATTAAATTGGACATTTTTGACTAAAAATGGTCTACAAAAGAATACAATGCCATGTGTGACCACATGACATCCTCGTCAATAGTTCTGTTCTACCTCCTACGAGTGGTGGAACAATAATAACTTTCAGCAAACTTCAAATGTACAGGCCTAGTCATGCCGCTCTGTGTTTAAACTACACCCAGAAATACTTCACCATGCCCTCAGTCTGGTTTTTGGAGCATTATAGGTCTGCTAAGGCCAGATTTATTATCAAATGAGGTTGTCCTGTTGTGCATGTACATGCTGCAGCTTGATTTACGACTTCACCTTTACAGGTCATGGTTCATAGGTCAGTGTTTGCATGACCAGGGATGTTATCCAGGAGTGGGTCAAACGTCATTTTAACTGGACATTACTCACACAAACCTAAGTTTTTAGTGCCTTACAGTTTAGTATGAATGTTTAATATGCATGTTTTTTTCTTGTAAGAAAACGTGGTCACTTTGATTTGGCTCAGGTCACAAAAACAGTTGAAAGATAGGTTTGCATTTTGTTAAATCTGTCTAAAAACAATACTCACAGGCCCCCATGTACATGACTTTTGATGCATTGATGAGGCCTCTTAACTTTCCACATCATGTTGGCAGCGTACTGTATTTGAAGCCTGAAAACTGGTGTTAAGATATAGATATGTCTTCCAATATGCTAACAAAAGTAAGTCACCAGTTATGATAATTGCAGACTATCATAAGTTCATTTTTCTTTCCAAATTCACTGCTCCAGACTTGTTTTTACTGCAACAGTGCCACGGAGATCAGTGGTCAAGTTGCACAATTAACCTTATTTACATGTTCTAAAATATTCACAAGGAACACAAACTTTAAGACAAAGAACAGCTTATAAGTTGTTGAAAGATGCCAGTTTCTAAAAAATCAAACTAAACAACAGCAATGTCTCCTGTCTCTATGTGGGTATACATTTGAATGCAAGGTCAAAAAGGTCAGACTGTCCATAAAAGGCAGTAAAATAGAGAAATTATATAGTAACATTTAGGGTAGAAATACATATTAATGCATTTTTAGTGCAAATGTTTCTCAAGGATCACAAATAAAACAGGCAAATCTAATTTAATGACTGCTTTGGTGCAATAACTTGTTTTTTTTAAATAAATCTCTGCTTAAGTGTAGTGATGGATGATAATGGGTTCACATAAATCTGTGACCTTGAGGTAAATTATGATGTTACATCTTATTAACTTTTTTTTAAATTGGCACAATCAATCTTCATCCAAGTCTTCTGATGTGCGTAACCACCGGAAAGTACACCGTCCAGTGTGCCAGCAGCTCGCACGATGCTGTGTGATAAACTGCGTGTCGGTGCCATCCGCTCAGTGCAACCAGTGATAATATTTTGGGTCGGATTCATCACATAATAATCTCAACGGGTGCACTCTCTCTCTCTCTCTCTCTCTCTCTCTCTCACACACACACACACATTATCGTGTGTCACACTGGGTGTAATCTGCTAAACTCCGCCCCGGCAGCTCCTCCAGCTGATAGCCTGTGTGGTGTGTTCCATGTTTGGGATTGTTGTGATGGGAGGCCGCGGCCATCTTGGATCAGCGCCGCTCCACAGCGAGCAGCAGCAGCAGCAGCAGCAGCAGGAGAGGACGGACGACGTTAACGGAGGAGCCAGTTAGCTAACGTTAGCTGCTCGGCCAGATTAAACACAATCTGTGTCGCTTCGCGGAGCGAGAATGCTTTATAGACGTTATCTCTCTTCGTTAGCCGCCGCTTTGAGAGCATAAAATGGGTATAAACTGTTTTAACGGTTTAACGTTATAAGTCCGGAGAGGGCGGCGGCGGCGGCGGCGGTGCAGATCCTCGGTATATTTTTTAAAATTTCTGAATAGAGGAGTTACTATGAATGGAGGATAAATGTTGCCAAAGGCTGACAGCAGCAGTTTCGTCCTCTTCTCTCTTCTCTTCGTCCTCACGTTAACGGACCCACCACGGACAGGTAAATGAATCTTACCGTGTTTTTTTCCTGTACACACACTCCCGTGGGCTCGGCTCAGGAGTGGGAGAAACAGATTACAGCGGCGGGGTCAGGCGGAAAGGCCTGCTGGATAAACCGGGGACTCTGGTGGTTTTTAAACCGCTGCTGGGCTACTGCTGGACAGTGTGGAGGACCGCCTTACTGTCGGCACTGTGGCTGTAAAAAAATGTAAAAAGTAGGCAAAGTAACCCTCCTGTGGACAAACACTTTAAGATATAAACAGTCCACATAGGCACGTTATTTCCATAAAAATCAGTTAACGCTGTTAATAAACACCGTTGCATTTTCATAAGTAGCTACTCATACAGTACACTTATTAATACAGCTGTGATGGGGAATTGGCTCATATTATAAAAGGTGGGTATCTTAACTCGTCTAAATATAAAGGTGTGTTAACAGTTTAACCTAGGTGTGTTTACCCTCCACCAGCTACATCCTTTGGTTCGTGTCCGCTTAGCTGTGAAGCTGTAATCTGAAATGCATGTCTCAGATTCAAGCTAAAGCTGCTCATTGACTCATCATTTAGCTCCACAGTTAAACACATCAGAGGGATGATCAATACAGTAACGTTATTGTCATGGCACTGTCCTAAAGATGCTTTGGGACCATAGTTATAGGACTTCTAAGTTGATAAAATGCTTTATTTTTGTGTCCTAGGATGACAGTCGTTTGTCACAAGTGCAGCACATACTGCAGAAAATCCATGACTTATTAAAACCACATAAAACCCCTTTGTAAGGAAATACACAGCGTGCATGTTTGTTTAAAATAGTACAGTACTGGCACATTAAAGTCCTCTTCAGGTACACATTTGTCACTAAATACAACTGTTTTATGAACCGAACAGGGAGATTATTTGACTCAGTTGAAAGCACGTACTCGTGCTTTGAATGCAAACACTTGGATAGCCTTTCCTGGATAGCTTTTTCTTTCTTTCTTTTTTAAGCAGCAAGAAGACAAATGAATCTTGTGGTTTGCTTCAGGCCTGATCTTGTGATCCGGACAATTGTGTGGATTGGAGGAACTGTTATCAGTTCAAGTCACGGATAAACACATTTATTGTTTGGCTTAATCCAGAAAACGCATTACACACAACACTGCACGCACCTCGTTGTTCATTTCTGTAGAGGGTTGGATCTTGAGCAAATATTAACTTCATATTAGGAGGCTCTTTGTGGTTTATTTGTACTCGATTATAGAGCGTAATGAACTGTAGTTATTCATCTTTTCAAACGGGGATTCATTATTTACTCTTAATGTTAAAGAGTTAATACTAAACCTTTTTGTTTATATAACTTGAGTGAGTAATCTGAAAAGTGAAGGTTATCTGTCGTCCATGTTTTAGCCTCATGCGTAATGCTTTTGACTATAGTATATACTGGTTTTCACTTTGTTTTGTTGACACTTTTTTTTAAAGCACTGCTAGTTGTTTGGGGGGTACTGTGGCCTTCGAGCCAGGGCGACTGCCTGTTTTATTTTATCACAGAGGGTGTGTGTTTCTAACGCATGCTGCTGCACATCAAGTGCAGGATTCCCAAAGCTTGATACCCACATGACTTGGGCATCCAGCTTAAGAATAATCCTGTTTACTGGAACATAATTCAATTAAAAAAAAGTAGTTGTGAGCATGAAACACTTTTCTTGTCACACAGGTAGGCCTGAGCCAACTTACAACTTCTTCTAGAATCTGACAGTTTAGTACCTTGCTGATTAGCATTATAAAATGACTTTTGCAGACCTTTAAATCTTAAAGAGTCGTTTATTAGGCATTCATGTCACCAACCAATCTGCACCTGACCTTGATAAATTTCTGACTTTTATAATTGGCGTACCTGATTTCCACACTTGTTCTACAGCAGGTTGTAGCGAGCAAGATAAGCATCTGGTAAAGGTTACAATTTTATGCAGCTATGCTCGGGCTATTTGACGGTGCTCATAAATGTCACGTTTGTAAATGGCTCTTCAGTTTTGTACAACCAGGTCTGGATATTTGCCAGTGAGCGAGACAACCTTAAAATGTCGTTAAAAAGTTGAGCTTCACACTCTCTCCATCCAAGGGAGAAAATGTTAACAACAAATATTGGAGGTGCTTTTAATTTGAAATATTATCAGAATCACTTTTAATGAAATAATCCGTCTCTGCGGGTCGCTCATGCATGTATGTTTTACATTACTCAATTTCACACGATATTGCAAAAGTATGTGACAAATGTAAAAACAGAAATGGTTATGATCACATACACATGACAGGGCAGCACAGTGGTTCGGTGGTTAGCACATGTGCACGTCTTGTGGTCGCTTTAGTTAACTGCACTGCAGAGACATGCCTGTCAGATGGATTGTAGACCGTAAACTTTTTGTGAACGTGATCATCACACATTGTCCACCTGATTTAATGTGGCCATTTGTCCCGTGTGTTTCTCAACCTTTTGAATGTGAGATTGCACTGTAGATATGGGTCATCTACAGGCCACAAATCCTGGGTTAGACTGAACTACTTCAATGCGGGCTCCAGATAATTGTGAAGGAACTAGGCAAAGTCTGTTTTGTCTCGTATGGTATGAACATGCCCAAGACTGTGAAACTGAAATCTTACACGGCTATCAACTTAAGAAACCAGTCCAGTGAACTTTGTTTATCCTCTGCGGGGCTGAGTGAGCCGTCTGTGTTACTATTTGTTCTGCACAAAAAAGTTGGCCATAGTTTAACTTTTGACAAACCTCATCCGTCAACACTCAGTCACATGTTTTTGATCACCCGATACCCCACAGACGAGACTACTGTTTCAGTTGACGGTTAACTTGCAGTGACCCAGATGGGGAAGACTTGAAATACAGCCACAAAGGCTTACAGTGATGTACGTTTTTCAAAACACTAAATGTGACTTGTGGAAAACACTCTTATTGTTGATGTGACGGTAAGGGAAGAGATTATTTTTGCCCAAATATCAAGCTAGCAAAGATCCATTGATATCTGTATCTTTTTCCAATTGGAAGCAGTGATTTTGCTGAGAATGACGTAGTAAGCAGTTGGGTGCAGATAATTTACTTCCTGATTTATCTGATTCTTTTTTATCTTACAACATAACGCAACTCTAATCCTTGAGTAGGTTATTGGCTTGAAATGGGAGAAAACGGATCCACCAATAATGAAAGTCTTTAATAAATGTTTTGTTTTTGATAATAAGAATAATTATGATTCGTAAAAGTATTTTAGGTGTAATGTTTTATCAGCTTTATTGACCTCTATCAGCCATTAGAAGTTACAAGTGCAGACAAATTATTTGCTGCTACAGGGGTCTGTGAGGCGGCCCTGACGGTCCACGTATTTCTGGCTCCACGACGAGACTTTTTCAGCTTCACACCTGAAATGTTTTGCAACATCTTGCTCATGCTGCTGCCCTGTATTGTTGAGCAGTTGAAAATGTATGTTGAGGAAATGAAACCGTTGAGGGAGGAGGCTGACAGGGCAGAGAGATTTTTGACCATACGTCTGAAAGCCAAGAATCTCATACCTGATATCCCACCAACCACCTGCAGATAGATTATGGTTATTTTATGCTGTAGCTTAGTAAAAACCATCCTTTTCATCGCTGGAATATATTAGATGTTTAAATAAATTGCTACTTTCCTTGCGAAGTAAATGACCAGTGTTAACTTTTTCTCCTAAACCTCACTGGTACAGCTCTGTATTTTAGCGCAGCTCTGTTTAACATTTTAAGTATTAACGTTCACATATTGGTACTAAAAAGAACTGAAAGTGTTGAGCCTTTCAGTGCAACACAGGAAAAACAAAAATATTTGATTTCTTGGCAACCAGTTAAAATCGCAGAAGTTCCCCTAAAACAGCTTGGCTTTTGCAGGAATTTGACCTGGAGTGCTTTCATCCACACAGTGCAGAGAAAATATATTGTTTTTAAATGTGAGGTGGTATAAAGGACAAAGAAATGAATGCCCGTACCCACTCACTGCCTTTTAACAGTGAGCCTCAGTGTGGATGTGAATCATCAGTGGCTGGAGATGATGCAGCGTGTGCACAAGGCCAGTTCACTGTGCTGTGTTATACTTCGGTGGGACTGAACCGGGGCCAGTCTCATAGTCTTTATTGTATTTTCCTGTCGGTTATGTAAGCGATGCAGAGGCTCACTTTTCTCAGGGTAGCCAGTGTTCACTCATTTGTAGACTTGACATCACAAAATCCAAAGCTTGTGGGAGAAATAGCCTCAATCAGAGAAAAACATTTTTTATCCTGCTTGGCCTTCACGGAGGCAAAACTCCTCATTATTCTCAACCCAGCACAGAAATACAGAACTGCTTCTTCAGTCATTAATGCAGCAGACACATTACTGTATACACAACAGTAAGATACAGTATGTGCACTGAATACATTTACTAAAGTACTGTACTTACGTACAATTTTGAGGTACTTGTGTCACTTCAGTATTTCCATTTTCTGGTACTTCATTTACTCCACTACATTTCAGATGCAAATATTGTAGTTTTTACTCCATTAGATATATTTGAACTTTAGTTACTTTGCAGATTCAGATTAATAATACAGAGGATAATAAACAAATAAATTAGGATTTGTCATTATAGGTGAAGACAAGACTTTATTGATCCCAGGGGGTAAATTCACAAACCCAGCAGTATATAAAGTAATTAAAATTAACATTAAAGTGATGTACATATTCATGCATCAATCATTATAATACAATATATTATTCTGAAATGGGTCATTCTCCGTAATGAGTACTTTTAGTTTTGGTAATTTAAAGTTATAATCGCGAAGATTTTCGTTTTGTTGTCTTTCGCGGCACCTATGGCGATAATCGGTAACTGCAGGTGTGTTTTTGGACCTCACTTCAGTTTCATCGCCTGTAGTCATCGACCTTTAATTTGTTTGTTTGGCCATAATAACCGTTTACTCGCAATGCTAGCAGAGACTGGAAAAAACAGTACGCTGCTTCACACACAGGTGAGTTGAAGAGCGAGTCCGTTGCGTTAAAAGCCTTGTTAAAAGCCGAACTGTGCGCCGCTTGTGATTTTCCCGGGAAAGTCCCTCCCGACACCCAGGTCATAATACTGCACATGAAGGGGCATTCGTCAGTGGGCCATAGGCTCAATCACCATTGTGTTGCATCATTTGGCGATAGATAGTGACTTAACAGACATTTATTTAACGTTTATTTTTATTGAAAATCTTCGAGATTATATCTTTAAGTACATTTCGATGCTAGTACTTCAAATAAAATTTTTAATGCAGGACTTATACTTGTAACAGAGTGTTTCTACACTGTAGTATTACTACCTTTACCTAAGTAAAAGATCGGAGTACTTCTTCCACCACTGTGTTGCATGCATTAGGCATGTTGTGCTTAATTATGAGCCATCGGTGGTTGTCTTCTACTCGTCTCAAAACAAAAACAAAACCTCCTTATCATATATGTGCAGTAAAATCTCTCTGATGAAATTCCTACCAGACAGGAAGGGAGAGATGAGCTTTCAGGCAGCTGATTCAGATACTCCATCACCAGGAAGGTCAGATAATGGAAGGGGAAATGCACCTTAACTTGAAGCTGTTTATAGATAGAGGCTTTTTTAACCTGGAGATACCCGAGCTGCGCCTTCAACATGTAACATCTGATAACCTGCTGTGCGTACTGGTATCTGAATAAGTTCAACTTTTGTGAATTTTATCAGAAAATATGTGTAATCTTTATTCAAACCACAGGCATCAGAAAGCACAAAGCAGACGTATTTTCTAGCCCTGAGCACATGCAGATATAGCTTAAAAAGAGTCCGCTACATTTTGAATAAACAGCCACCAGCTGGATTTGAGTTTTGGATTTGTTACATCGCCTGGCAGCCACGTAGAGGCAAGGAAAATACTCGCATCTCCCTCTGGTGAAGGTGTTGAAAACTCATCAAATAAGTGATATTGTCTGTAGGAAATTGGCAAATGTATACAGTTAAATATGATGGCATATTTTCTCATAAATAGAATATCTCACAAGGCATTTAAAACAAGATTGACTCATCATCTTTGAAAGCCATAATCATTTTTTGAAGCTAGTCTATTCACAAGCAGTTATTCTGTATAAATAAATGCATTGGTTCTTAACATCACAAATCCTCTCTATGCATTTGGGAGACATGGTCTCTAATGTCGTCCATCAGTTTGACACAGATTCAGGCTCGATGGGATCAATGATAATGCATTCAGTCCCAGGAGACCGAGGCGGGCCTGTAATGCGTCTCAATCCACTTATCATTAACTGAGACAAGGTGACGTCTGCTGTGTTCTGAAAACACCTTTTGGCAGAGTGGAGGCGATCTGCATTAGGGTCAGCCATAAAGAATAGGTTTTCCTCCGTTTTATTGTTAACAATAGCGCGGCCTCATGTAGCGTGGAGGTTTAGACCTTCAACAACAACCATGTATGAAAAACAGGAAGCTCACAGCATAACTAGACTGGTCTATATGTTAGACAAGTGAAAACAGGGTTACAAACAATACTTCTTTATCATATTTAATTAACCTGGTTTCACTTGGCGACATGCGAGATACAGTGAGCAGGATGTTGTGCAAAATGAACCCAATGCGACCTGATAAAGCAAGTTTGTGACCTTTTGTTGCCGCAGAACATGAAAAGGTTACATCTGGTGCAATGTGAGATTCCTGTCTTTGAAAAATATGATTTATCATGTTTCATTTGAAGGTCTGAACAATCGCCCAGTTGGATTGTGTTTAAACTCAGGGAGAAGCTGCAGTTGAACGGTTAGTTTCTGAGAACAAAGCTATTAATGAGGCTGGTTGTAAATAACGGGAAAGCTTTTAATTACGTCTGGTTTGAAAGAAAGTGAATCAAACCTTTGTCTGAATTTTTCTTTTCATTTCCAGGCCACATGCCCACATTTGTCTTTTATTTCAGCCTAATTTGTGCAACCGTCAGAACGTCGGTACAAATAAAGACAAGTTTTTAATCACCGTTTTAAAGCCCAGTGTAGGTTGTAGCCTTGCTTGGTGGGACCATCAAAGCTGAAAGAGTGTCACCTGGGGTGGTTGGGACACACATGAAACAACAGTCACTTAAAATAGCAGAGCTTTTTTCTAAGTAAAAATAGTGTTGCCATATTTGTCCGAAGAGTGGGTGGTCCAGCTCCATTGTAGGTAAACATAACCACCTGTATCCACGAGCAGATGGTGTAAAGCACCCTCTACTGGGCAAGCAACTGGGGAAATCACACAAATGTTGACAGCATAAATAATAGATTCCCTTATAAGACAAACAGGATGAATATTGTCCTTTCTTTTATCACACAGGCACATGAGCAATTTAAACTACAGGATAGTCACTCTATTGTTTCTATTTGTTTCAGGTCCGCGGCTAGCTCTGGCAAGATTATTGTCAGGTAAGCAAGCAGTATATCTTTTAGTGTAGTGGCTGCCTGGTGTTTTTGTTAGAATATATCAGCAACTCCTTCAGAGCCATTACAAATATTATTCAGATGGTAACGAGAAACCTCCCTTCAAAACATGTAAAGCCTGAAAACACCAGCGACTGTTTTATTCTCTTTAAAATAGAAGATCTTCTCCCCTAATATTCTAAAAACTACTTATTTTCCAAGTAGCTAATACAGTTTATATTTTAACCTTAAAAACAAGAGCATGACAATCGGTTGAACTTTGTTGGGACCTGTTTGAGTTGCTTATAGATTTTCATCACATGAGGAAGGCAGCGCTGATACAGAGGCATCTTTTATATTAATCACATGTTGCTGAAGGATATTAACAAACAAAAAGCCTATAGATGTGTGTCTAAGACTTCCTCTTTCTAGTTGCCCTCATAACCCGAACTGTTACTTACAAAAGTCCTGTTGTTTTATTGTCAGTGTCCTGATTTGTAGGTTTCTCTGAACTAGTATAAACATTTTCAGATACCAACTGCTGTGGATTTTCTTTTTTGCCAGCTTCTTTTTTCACTGTAGTGTCCAGTATTTGCTGACTAAGTTCATCCCACTAGTGCAGTGGGAGTGCTGGTCTTACTTGACTGTGATTTTCTCAGTTTGCACCCAGTCACTATCAGGAAGAACATTACATTATTTATATTATAATCTATATTTTATTACATTTTATCAACTGCTGTGAAAGCTCACGTGGCGTCATTCGGTCCTCTTGACTTCAAATGTTTTTCTCTTGTTTGGAAAAAGGGCTTCGTCACGTGCAGGTTTTGACCACACCAACTCTCTTGTTGTGTTTCAGAGCAGCGCTGCAGCCCTGGGCAGTTTGCCTGCCGCAGTGGGAAGATGCAGTGTATCCCAATGTCCTGGCAGTGTGACGGCTGGACAGCCTGTGAGGACAAGAGTGACGAGATGGACTGTCCCCGTGAGTATAGCTCACTTAAGCCCCTTTACACCCACTCTGTTATCTAACACCCATAACATGATTGATTTCTGGGAAGAACAGCAACAACACCCAGGACCTTTTCACACTTGGATGAATAGATCACACCTGGACAGCTCTGAATACAGGTGTGAATGCACCCAGGATGCTTTAAAGGTGCACTGGGATCTAATCAAGCCATATTCAGAGATTTCAGCGAGGGATGTTGACCACAAATGAACAGAAGTGGCCTGTAGTGCAAACGCATCCCACTCGCATTTGTAGTGTGCGGCTCACTCCGACTGATTTGCTTTTACCAAGCAGCTCAGATGTGGTTTTAAGTCTGCAGGTAGGAACAGGTCCTCCTATTCCACCACAAATGAATCAAAATGCAGGACTAGCAGCTCCGGACTGACGGCGTCAGATGGCAGAGGGAGGCAGAGTTAAATTCTGAGTGGCTGCACATGTGTCTCTGTTTTTGTTTAGTGTTTGCTGATCTCTTCAACACTGCATAGATGTTGCAGTGCTAAGCCTTTGACCGAAATCCTATTGTTTTCCCCTCTTAAATCCAGAGAGACTTTATCCCCAGATCTCTGACCGCATAATAGGAATTATTGAAAGGATTGAGTACAGCATGTGACCTCCATACAGCAGTAGTTGTGCATGCTTTTGAGTTAACGCAGCAGGCCTGCCAACAACACTGTATGCTGATTGAGGTTTCACACTGAACTCTATTCATTCCCCATAAAACCACAGTTATAGATCAGGCAATAAAGGCAGGGATTGTTTCTTAAAAGATTACCAGCCGCTCTGAATGCTGGATTATTCTCCAATAAATGTTACATACCACAGATGCATATACAGTATATTCTGTATGTTCAGAAGCAAATCTGCTTTTTATCATCAATTTAAAAAACTTCATCGTGTTTTTACCCATTCCCCGTGTGCCGAGGAGCTGTCGTTTCATGGAGAAACCCAAACAGTGCTCACACATGACTCAGTGAGGGCTTATTGTCAGCTAAATCAACAGCACGCATGGAAATCAATGTTCTTGTTTGGGATTAGCTCTTTGTTGAATAACATGGCAAGGTGGAGCAATCCTTCACACTAATTCCAGCTAGACGAACACCAGGGGAAACTGTTCAACCTTATAACGTCTGTGCAGGTTAAAGAGGAAATGGTCTTTATATAAATATCCAGCGGCAGACTGTCATATGAAACATTTTTTTTAATGAAGAGCACATCAGTAGTTTAGTCTAAAAATGGAGAAAACATAGTAAAATAGAAATAACCACAATATATTTAAAGAAATGATGATGCTGAGTTGCTCTTTCTTCCTCAGTAATAGCAGAGGAAACTCCTGCTACAGTATACGGTGTTGTTGTTTTCGTAACCTGTAATTCCTGCTTTTTGCTGGTTCTGTCAACAGTTAAAATTTCCCTGAATCAAGGGAACATTGAGTTTTATTTGAGTTAATCGGCCTACAGTGTTCGCTCAGTGTGTATTGTATTATTCAGCACATGAGTAAAAATAAATATCAGCCTTCCTTTTTCTATTCCACTGAACTAAATGTTTGTCTATGTTTCCCTTTTTTATGTGCAGCTGTTCTTCCTGTTGATTTTCGAGTAGTGAATGCTGTAAACTAAGAAAAACAAGTGAAGGTTTATAGGTGAACTTAAGTTTGTCTGGTCACATTGTTGACTGAGTATCATAGATTTTACATCAGAATATTACATTAAAAGAGCCACAGGTATCTTGTTTTTTTTGTCATTTCCAGTGCGACTCCTTCCTTAACACATTTTCTTGCATAAAATAGAGGACTAGTAACAATATTTGGGTAAAATATTGACAGAAGAACACATCCTGATGTCAGTCAAATCTCAGTCTCCTTAGAAAATAAGTCTAGATTTTGCTTTATGTAGATGTTAATCACTGTAAACCTCTCATGGTACTTATAAGTTAACAAAGTAAAGCTTTGGTTCTGCTCCCTCAAATCTTTATCAACGTCCCTGATATTTTGTGGAGTCGTAGATGGTTGTTGAGACACAAACTTCAGGTTTCTAAACTCCTGTCATGAGCAATGAACCTCGACGCAAGAAGAAATGTTGATTCAAAGCACATAAAGAATAATAATGATGATAATAATAATAATAATAATAATAATCGAGAGGAAGAGAAGTGTGCATAGAAGAATGCCAGCATTAGTCCATACAGTCTGTGGACATTTATGAATTTATCAACTTCAGAAAAGGCCTTTGCACACACATAATTTATAACATGGGCAGAGCTGGTGCAGAAACAAGCAGAGCCGACGGTTTATCGGTTTATCTATTTATCAGACAAATGAAAAAAGGCTCATTACATCACAGGCTTTCAACAGGTTGCACAACATAAACCAATATGTGCACTGGAAAAAATTATCCAGAGTTCCAGAGAACTTTTTATAATAAACACAAATACAAAAAAAACTTGTCCACACTTGTTGAGCTTGTGTCTTTTGTTTTTTTCAGCTATAAAGGAGGAGAGGTTTCGTTTTGGCAACGGATATGACCAGGTCGAAGACGTCATCGGCGTGGCTCAGCCTGTGCGCTTCAACAGTAAGCACCACACTTCATTTTAGTTGATTAAACAATTGTTGAATCTGCTTTATGAGGCAGCTTTCATCAACACACACAACGCTAAAGTTTCCTCTCCGCCCACAGAGAAATGCCCCAGTGGGTGGCACCATTACGAGAAGACGGCCAGCTGCTACAAAGTGTACCTGAGGAGCGAGAACTACTGGCAGGCCGTGGATACTTGTCAGAAAGTCAACGGCTCGTTGGCCACTTTCGTAACCAACGAGGAGCTGCAGTTCATACTGAAGATCGAGGTGGATTTTGACGACAAAGTCTGTGAGCGCAGAGACCAGTGCAAGTGAGTTTTTAAAAATGTAGCATTAGTCTAAACCTTTGATTGTTATTTTTTAAAAGAGCTTCACTTAACAGATATTAGTACTGTTTAATCAGAATTTCTTGGATTTTTTTTTTTACCAGTTAATAGTGTCTGATTAACTTAATATAGTTTTCGATTTCCAACCTCTGCACGTTCCTTTCTTTGCCTTTTATTTATGCAGAAAATAGCTGGCTGAACAGGTCATGCTTTCATGCATTTACAGAAAAGGGAGCTCTTCAAACTCTAAGCAGTCTCTAGAGATCAAAACCTTTTAAGTTGCTGGTCTACTTTCCTAAATTATTAAACTTATGCTTTGCCCTTATTGACTTTTTTGTTTTCATGAAATAAAATATACAATCAACATTTGAGCAGAGAGGGAGTGATGGTGCTCTGTCATTGGTTGGAGGCCATCTAGTGGCCAATAGTGGCAGTTTAAAGTGCTCAATATAAACCATTTGACCTGTAAATTTAAACGTTGTTTTAATTTACTTTCTTTTGTTTGTTTTTAAGGTTTTGGGTGGGCTACCAGTATGTGATCACCAATCAGAACCACTCCCTGGAGGGCCGCTGGGAGGTAGCATACAAAGGTATTTGGCTTTACCTGCTCTTTTAAAAATAAACCAGAAAGCTAACTGCTGTTCTTTAACTTGATTGCTGTAATGTTTAAAAATGTTTGTCTGTGTTCCCTCAACAGGGCCGATGCAGGTGTTTCTGCCACCTGAGGGTCTGACCAATTTTGGGGAGGCGTCTCCCACTCAGGACAACGTCTTCTGCGCCCAGCTGCAGCGCTTTCAGATCAAAAGCATGAACGAACGAGGCCTGCACAGCTGGCACGCTGAGAACTGCTACAAGAAGTTCCCTTTTCTCTGCAAGAGGAGTATGTGCTCATTTAGTCTCTTCCATCAGAAGTATTGGTTTTGTTCCACTCATATCATGTTTATTTTGGACTTTGTCTTGACGTTACATTTTCCCCAACAGGGCAAACGTGTGTGGATATAAAAGACAATGTTGTAAACGAGGGCTACTACTTCACCCCTAAGGGGGACGACCCGTGTCTGAGCTGCACGTGTCACGACGGCGAGCCTGAGATGTGTGTGGCTGCGCTGTGCGAGCGTCCGCAGGGCTGCCAGCACTTCCGCAAGGATCCCAAAGAGTGCTGCAAGTTCACCTGCCTGGACCCAGGTACTGCCACATCCCACGGATTACAGCCATATTCATGTTCATCTGCAAATAAATCAGAATTTAAGAGCATTCAGCCACCAGTTTGTGGTAGCTGGTGCATAGAAACCTTAAGCGTTCATTCTTGGAGGTTTACATGAAGTGATTTTCATGTCGGTGCTCACAGTCCCACAAGGTGGAGCTCCTCACAAACCACAGTATTACTGCAGTATTTGACTTATTACAACTTGTGGCAACTTGTTTACACTGTGTGCAAGAGATGTCCAACATATTATTTTGAATTTTTTGTTAAATTGAGTTCAAAAAGAAAAACATTCGGATTAAAATTAGCCTGAATTGGCATCTACTGTCAACTCTGATCATTTTTTTTATTAACTCAGTCGACACAAATGAGGCGTCACGTATGATTTTAGACAAATGTGTTTCCAAATTGTTTATTGTTCATGCATGACAAATACAGAATTCCTCTCAGAGCTAGGCGAGAGAAATTTCTCTCACTCAGGAGCATGAAATACGCAGATCACTTTAAACCAATGAGCTTGTAGCAGGTAATGTCCTTATTTTGTCGTTTTTCCTCAGATGGAAACAGTCTGTTTGACTCGATGGCCAGCGGGATGAGACTCATCGTCAGCTGTATCTCGTCCTTCCTCATCCTCTCCCTGCTGCTCTTCATGGTGCACAGACTCCGTCAGCGGAGGCGTGAACGCATCGAAACTCTGATTGGAGGAAACTGTGAGTATTAAGCCTGTTGGACACTCACTCGCACGCACACACACACACACAGTTGTGTTTCCATCGCTTTAGAGGACATTACACTGACTTACATTCATTCCCTGTAGACTTACTCTAATTCTAACCCTAACCGCTACTTGCCTAACCCTAACCCTCACCTTAACTTAAACCTAACCTTACCCTAACGTAAAACCAAGTCTTCACCCTAAAATTTTATGATTTACATTATGGGGACCTGCATTTTGTCCCCAAAAGGAAGGCGAGTCCCCACAATGTGACTGTGTAAACAGATTTTTGTCCCCCCAACAGGAGTAATACAAAGGCTCCACTGTACAGTCCTTGGGGATCGTGTTGCCCGGACGGCCTGCCCGGGGGACCGACCCACCTGCGGACTTGGGTTACAATCTGGCGGGATCCTCACCTCCT
>NTHP01000049.1:1041158-1053979 GCA_003416845.1 Oplegnathus fasciatus | reverse complement strand
TGCGCCGCGTGGTTTTATACATCTGAATATTTTCTTGCTTACGTAGATTCTGAGGTTTGTGAGTACGCCATGTTTTAGGGTGGAATCTACGCTGAGTTTTATAAATGAGACCCCAGGTCTGTGGAAACTAGCAACGACCTTACCGACCGCAATGTGTGAGAGAGAGAAGCCACTTGATCAATATACGGTATATGTATGGATTTATTTAGCATTTCAAACATACTGTAACTTGTAATTTTACATTTTTCTTTTTAACTCCAAAGAAGTTGAACAAAACCAACTGGCCAACAAAAAAATGAGGAGTGAATAAATTAAATAATAAAAATTAAAGTTGCATATAATGAACTGGCCAAGTAATTATATCAGTGAAGGCAAGACAAAGATATCTTGTTGCTAGTAACTGACTGTCACCTGTGTGGGTGTGTGTATTGGAGAAGGGGAGGGGTTGCAACAGGACAAACAACTATCATGCAGTAAAGCATTTTCGCTTTATTAGACAGGTATATTGGTGAGAGACAGGAACATGTAGGGAGCAAGCCCAAATAAGCAACATACTCTTTCGAAACAAGCCCAAAAAAAATGTAACCCGTGACTACCAATAATTGTAAGCGACTTTACAGATAAACAAGCCCAAAGTCGATTATAATAAGCATACTTTGGGACACCACGAATCCACTGTGTGAAGACTGAAATCAGTTGATCAACTGGATCTAGTCAGGTGTGCTCCTGCTTGGTTTGAAAGAGACCTGAAGCCACACTGGCCCTTTTTTTGGATAAGATTGGACACCCTTGGCCTATCATATAGGCCAAGGGTGTCCAATCTGTTTCATCTTTGACATTTGAAGTAGATATATTTAAGTAATGATAGTATGTTTCTTATTTTACAGGCGTGAAAACTTCACCCCAAACTGCAACTCTAGGGTGTGCAGTTGGCATTTCCCCAACGGCAAAGCTGCTGGGCCATCGCGATTCGCATGGAGCGACGGGAACACTTTTCAATTCCCCGACCACCTCAGCCGTAACCCTAAACGGAAGAAACAAATGGGCCCTACTGGTGGTGAGAGTGAAGGAACAGATCAACTACACGATGCTGACATTGCAACTGCACAGACCCCTAGTACTTCAAAAAGTCTTGGGGTGCTTGAGGTAGAGAATGACATCCTGAGAGAAGAGAATGAGAAATTGAAAAAACAATTGGAGAAACAGAAGCAAACTTTTTCCTTCAGCCAAATTTCCTCCAATCCTGACAGAGTCCAATATTTCACCGGATTGCCCGATGCTGCCACTGTCCTGTTTTTGGAAGCGCTTCTTTCTAAATTCGAGCTACAATATCATCCTGATTGGACGGTCCAAATTATGCCCCTCGTCGATCAATTGCTCCTGACCTTAATGAAACTTAAACTTAATTGCGGCCCCATGGACCTTGCAACAAGGTTTAATTGTAGCACAGCCACAGTAACCAACGTCTGTATCACCATCATTAGTGCGCTGTATGACACTTTGTATGTCGGTCTGTTTGGGAACAACATCCCCTCCACAGCCAAGAATCAAGCATCACTGCCAGACTGCTTCCGGCCCTTTCCTAACTGTAGGATAGTCCTTGACTGCACCGAGGTTGCTGTCTCTAACACAGAGAGGCTTGACACACATAGTTGTTTGTACAGCCAGTACGAAGGACGGACCACACTGAAGGCTCTAATTGGTGTGGCTCCCAATGGAGTCATCACCTTCACCAGTGACCTGTACGGTGAGAGTGCCTCAGACAAGGCAATAACAGCTGACTGTGGACTCCTCCGACATCTACAACCAGGCGATATGGTTATGGCAGACAAGAGCTTCACGATTTGGGACATTTTGCCAGAGGGCGTTTCGCTGAACATCCCGTCTTTGCTGGTCAACGGACAGTTCACACAGGAGGAAGTGAACAATGACAGACTAATCTCCAGTGCAAGGATACACGTGGGGCGTTCCATTCAGAGGCTGAAATTGTTTGGCATTTTGCACCACGTCCCATACCAGTTCAGAAAAAACATCAACAAGATACTGAAAGTATGTGTGTGTCTTACAAATCTCCAAACGCCCATTCTCCACAAAATCGAATGAATTGACTGATTTCTCACATTGTGGGTGGAACATATGCCTCTTGCATGTTACATTAAATGCATAATTTGAGCTGTAAATGATTACTATGTCTTATAGCAAAATCTTGTGATATAGAATTTAAATGTGATAGTTGTAATGTGTACATATTTGTGTTATTTTCATGTTTTTATGCTGTTATTTTATATTTCATAATTAAGACGAGGCTACACAATATCCAAGGTAACGATGCAGCTATAAAGCCCATCACCGGGGGAACACGTCAGACCGGGCTTGTATCCCCCAGGTGAGTGTTTGACTGTTAAATGCAAACCTGTTAATATTAACGTATAGCCTATCTGAGAGAGCCAGTAACTATATTGACATCCAGATTGATTATCTATGTGTACTGATCTATCTGTATCAGTAGTGTCTTTGTGTAATTAGTTAATGGTTATTGAGCTCAGCTACTGAAATCATTCGTTAGTACTGTAAGTTTCCTTTGATTATGTTTTTTTTTTTATACGAAATAGTTTTAGTGAGACTGGGCTTGTATCCCCCAGATCCCGAAGTGCTTGTAAGCAATAAACAAATCATCATTGAATCAATATCGGAGCTGTTTGTCTCTTCATTGGAGTCAACTAGCTGACTGTCAGTCGTTAGTCCACCACCATCATGAAACACAAGTGTTACTCTTCTTTATATCCAGAAGCATTTGTCAAAAACGTTATTGTGGAAAGTGCCAAAAATTCACTTATTATAACTTTCTGTTACACACCCGTCTAGGGGGTAGGAGCGCAACATAAAAGTTAAAAACATAGTCTGAACACTGAATTGCTAACAAAGTAAAATAATTTATTATTACAAAAAGTGAATTTGTGACAAACTGAAGGATGAACCAAGGCCAGAGCAACATAGAAGAATCTTATCTCCTCAAAAAGTGCTGACTAACCCTAGGTGAAACAAATAAACTTTACTAAACCTGACTCACTGTGATAAAGCAAAACAGGAGAAAATGGTACAAAAGAAAATGGCAGCTCACCCCTACAGCTGCAGTGCTATTTACAAAAAAGGACTATTCTATTTACACAAGTTACACAGACAGTTACAGAACTAACTAGGGCACTAGGCCTAACGAAATCTCACAGATTTATCACAGGTTTGGGTGCAGAGGACAGAACTGAGGTGCTGCTGTCACTGGACTGCTGGAAAACCGAGCATTTTCAAAGGCAGGATGTTGAAGTAGGAGTCACAGAACACACAATGAGTACATCCCAAGTCTCTTAAACTGCATCCACGTTTCCCTCACTTGCGCCCTTTCCCTTTGACTTGCGTCTCTCCATGCATCCTCAGAGGGCGGGACTAAGACGCAAGGAAACCATGCGAGGAGAGAGGAAACGAGGAAGTATGTTTCAAGAGAAATAAGACATCCTTTCCTCGCGGGGGCCAGTCGCGTATAGGTGGAACTCAGTGACAGCCAATGAAATTGCAGCATTCTTGATGCTGTCCGAGGTGCTGAACCCCTCTCTCATCCCGCAGTTTTCCTCTGAATATTTAAGAATGATCATCTGGGACCGGGGTTCGACTCCCAGTTGGGGCAAAGCACGAGATACATTATTAAATACAAACAGCTATTTTGCATCAAGAAATGTGAATCCCACTTTGTTGTTCACTTTTTCTTCTGATTATCATTAGATTGTAGTGGCAGAGAGGTGAGTATTTTTCAGTAATTAAGTACCTTAAAAGAAAAAACGTGTGTGTAAAGTGTGTAAAGACAAAAAATAGTAAAGCAAAACAAAAATTGAAATGTAATGGCATGGTTATATCAAGTAATTGGCTTGCTAGTGTTCTTACTCTTTCAATTATTGACTTTTTACTGATCACTATACATTATTCACATATTAATGAGACATGCAGACATTACTGAATGAAATGTGTTGTTTATTAAACACCCTTGACAACACTTTAACTATTCAACAAACACATTGAGCCCAGAGTGCAAGGTCACAACACGACACAAAATACAATTTTAAATATATTTAAATACAAAGTTTTGCCGGTCCTTTGCATACATGCATTACATATTTACAGCTGCTTATCAGTGGTGGAATGTACATTTACTAAAGTACTGTACTTAAGTACAAATTCGAGCTACTTGTACTTTACCTGAGTATTTCCATTTTACGTAACTTTATACTTCGATACATCTCAGAGGTAAATCTTGTACTTTTTACTCCACTACATCTGTCTGACAGCTTTAGTTACTTTACAGATTAGTTTTTCATCCCCCTCCTGTCCAGTAAAAAACATGCATCTACAGATGTGTTGATGTTGAGTGTTTGTGATAAACTGAAGGATGAAGTGTTCCTTTATGTGTTGAGAAAATTCTCCTCCTTCTGAAGCTAAATAAACTATTTAAACCCTCCTCGGATCAGCTGGAAAATGCATCGTCACAAAGCTGAAAACAGGCTGTTTTTCTGACTGTTTAGAGATACGTGGTTCTCACAGGACAGCCACGCTACAAACACATGATGATCTTATAGACCATGATGCATTGCTGTAGATTAAACTAGCCAACAGTATATAAAGTAGTTAAAATGAGCTCAACCTGAAACATCTACAGCAGTAAAATGCAACATCCACATTAATGCAGCAGGAATATTAATCCAGAAACATCAGATATAATAGAAACACACTGACAGGGAACATTTTACTGCAACATGAGGACTTTTACTGCTGATAATACTTACAGACTTTTACTTAAATAAGATTTCGAATGCAGGACTTTTACTTGCAGTGGAGAATTTTCACAGTGTGGTATTAGTACTTTTACTTAAGAACAGGATCTGAATACTTCTTGCACCACTGCCACTTATATGATACAATAATGACTTCTGGGGCTTTGAACAACATTCAACATGAGTTCGAAATGAANGTAAAAGACAGAAATGTTATAAAATACTAAATAGAAAATGGAATACTGTAAAGTAAGAGGAAAATTATATATACATGACAAAACACCACCACCGCTCCCTCTCTCTCATTTTCTCTTTTCGACCTCCCATCTCTGTTTCTCCATCTCATAAAAAGGAGACTCCTGGAACTCTTTCCAGGTCATCTCCTTCTCCATGCCGCGATCTTTGTAGAAGGAAAGGACTTTAGCTGGGCAGTAAATGTACTTTCCTGCTACTCCAGGGAAGCCANTTCGTGGCATCCAGTTCCCTCTGAAAGAACTCTGTCTCAGCAAAGTCTTTAAAGGCCATTTTTGAATTTGACAGACCTTCAGCACCATAAGCTTTAAAAACCTTGGTGGAGCAGTAGAAGTATCTGACAGGGCCTTGTTGGTAAAAGAAGTGGATGGAAGAACCATCATTCTCGTACCTCGACTTTGGCTGGCCACAGGACAGACACGTTTTTGTCTGTGTCTTTTTTTCTGGCTGTTGTTGTGGTTGCTGCTGCTGCTGCTGCTTGTCCATGATGCTTCTAACTATGTTCTCAATAGAGTCTTGAGTTAGAGGTGTCTGAACAGGTGGAGGTGGGTTAAAAACTGCTACAGGCATGGTAACAACTGGCACACTGGTTGTCTCACTCCCCTCTGTCAGAGAGTGCCAGAGTAGCTGCCGCTCTTGGACCTTTTCTGGGCTGGTGTTTAAAGAGGAACTGGTGTTTAACAGCTTGCTCAGATGCTTTACGTACTGTGCAACGTGTAATTTTGTTGTTGGGTGGAGCATGCTGTTTGGGTCTCTACAGGAGTTGTGAACTAGAGCAGCATAGTCCTGGTCCACAAGCTTGAGCATGTCCTTCTGCCCACGATGTTTATTGAGCAGGTCGTCGATAGCCTTCTTCATAGGGACTGGCCAGCGCTTGTGGTCCAACACAAACACCCTCCCACCAGTCTTCACAGGTCCAGTGCGAGTGCCAGTTGGTGAGGACAGCAGGGGCAGAGGTGGCGGGAATGTGGTTCCTATAATAACAAAAGTATAATAAGTACAATAAGTCATTCTCATGCTCATGGCTGTCTGATATGTTTAACATCTATTAATTAATGCATTAAANTGTCCACCACTTTGTCTGTCTGGCAAATGTTTACCTGGCTCTGTCTCAGGCTTGGGAGTTGTACTTGGAGTCACATCTGGTTCAACAGCAAAATCAGCAGGAGGACAAGCAGGAAACTGAAACAGCTTGGGCGGAACCATGGAGGATAACTGGGGAAGCTCAGGCTGGGCAGAGGGCGCGCTGCTTTGAGGAGGTGGACTGAGGGCATGGGTAGAGTCTGTCTTGCTCCTGTGCTTATCCCAGTCTAGAGGAACTGGGCGGCAACCGGGCTCAACATACTCCAGGCCAAACTCCTCTCCAGTGTCTCTGCTAGAGAGATGAAAAGCAGGATACTTCTCGTGTCCCAACACCCGTTCAGAGACTGCATTGAGATCTGCAATCAAAGCTGGATCAAAGACAGCTGGAAGGTGAACACCGGGTTGCTTCAAGTCCACCAGACGCTGGTAGTTCCACCTTGCCACCCCTGTCATCCCCTGAGCTTGAAACAGCTCTGAGGAAACGCGTGTTCCAGTGACCCACTGAGCCTGATGGAAGTGGTAACCCTCTTGCTGAGATGTGCCTCTGATGGGGATCCAGACAGGAACTTTAGCCCCTTCACCCTGCACGTGATTCAGCTGTACTGTTCCCCCATGCCTGTACAAGATCCCACCTTCCACCTCAGGATCACTCAGGCAACCTCGCAGCATGTGAACACGCTGAATCCGCCAGGCCTTCAGCATAGAGGGCTTGAAGAGAGGAACACCATTTGGGTCATTAGCGAGGTAAAAGTGCTGGAATACTCCCTCGACTCTCTTGATAAGCTCCTCAGGCTGTGGAATCTTGGTCCTGCAGTGCTCGCGAATGTGTTGCTTTGTAGGGTTGGCAGGTTGAATTCCACAAAAGGTATAGGCGTCTTTAAGCCTCTGCAGGTCTTCCTGATCCACCACAGAAAAGACTGCAGACGGGAACTGGGCAAAAGAACTGTACAGGGGGTGATGCTCTGAAACACACTCACGGAGGAACCGCCTCATACAATGAAACAAGTCCAGCTTGATGGTTATGTTTGTATTGTAGTGGGATCTTGATGCACAGGTGTTCAGCAGGTTACCAGAAGTGGCCCCAGCAACAATGGCATCGGTCGTTCTCCAAGCGTCCCAGTTCAGATGCTCTCCTGCGTGAGATTCTGACACCTTAAATGCTGCACAGCAATCCCTGAAAGAAAAAATAGAGAACAAAGTATATGAATGTTAAAGCAGCCGTATCAATCACCATGTGTGCTCCAGTGTATTCAGCCATGACAACTAAGTTATTCTTATGTGCTAAATGAATGCAAAGAGATTTTCCATCATCAAACTGTAAATATGAAATATGACAAGCAATGTAAGTTGTGATTATGGGCTGTCTCCAAATGAAAAACACAAATATTGATCATTTCTTACCTGTCTACCCACTGGTACTGTGCCTTCTCTACGTCTGCAGTGCTGTAGCGGTTTGCCAGTCCCTCGTACAGGGGCTTCAGTGACTTCTCTGTCTCAGACTGCACCATGACCCATGAAAGGATCATCCAGTTCTCATTCATGACTGCATACGATGACATGGTCCCGGATGAAAAGGTGACCTTCCTAGCAACTTTACGGGTGTGGTCTGAGCGGAAAGCCTGTCCAAAGGTGCCCTGCAGGAGTTTTTTGATGGCACCCTCCTGGTGTTGATACTCGTGCAGTAGGCAGTCAGTCAGGTAGTGTGCAGACACTGAGATCCCGTTCCAGCCATCTGAATCACCATACTCTCCAAAGGGAGCTGGTTTGGTTTCCTGTCTTATGAACTGAGTGATGGTTCTTTGGCCAAATTTTCCCGCCTCACCATCCATGATGTTTTGGCAGCTGAGGAGGTAGGCCAGGTGAGCACGTTCATATTTCAGGTGCATCATCTCCATGATCTGCTTTGCCATGTCGGTGGGTGAGTTACCTGTACGCCTGAGTTCATCCATGACTGATTTACAGATTGCCTTCTTGTAGGTTAGTATTGCTGGCAACAGATTCGTGAACCTCTTCGGTAGCTTTTCCAGCCACAGAGGGTTGTCAGCATACCACCTTTTCCGGCAAACTTTGCAGCACAGCCTGGATGACAGCAGGTAGTACTGTCCAGTGATGCCAACAATCACCCGAGGTCTACCAACACCTGCAGAGGCAACTTGAGGGTGAGCGCAACCTTCAATACATGGCAGAGTGTCGTTGTTCCTCAGCCTTCCCATTAAGTTATCATTCTCTGGCTTCCATATGAAAAAGGGATGGAGTTGAAAGTACTTTGGGGATGGAAGATCAGAGATGCTGTCAATTAATTCTGGCTGGGGAGGGAAACGCCACAACGATACCATCTTCATGGGGTTACGCACAGGGATGGAGCCTGGCCAGAGACCCATTGATTCCAGCTCTGTCTTCATCCAGATCCTCTGCTGCTGTGAACAGTTCCACTGACTGACGTCTTGGTCGTAGGCAGGAAGTTGTGGAGGACAGCTGGGGACAGTTGATGGCCTGGGTGATGGCTGACCTAATCAGACAAGAATAAAGACATACCAAATTATTAAGGTTTTGGGTGTGACTTGATCCTATCTCTTTAGTACACAACCAAATCAGAAAGATTTAAATACTTACTTTGAGCTCTCTGTGCAATTGGCGGTTGAAGCGGAGGTTGGCCGGGCACTGCGGACGTCTCAGGAGAATATAAAAGTGCCTCTGACGCTTTATAGAATATTAAACATTTCATTATTATTCACAGTAAGAAAAAGTAAGAATTTAATATGACACTAAGCATCCACACTGTAGTCCTTGAACCTCGGCAGGCTGTACACTGGAGCGCTGGCTATTTTTTGTCCTACAACTGCACACCAGTCTTCTGTCAGCAATTATCTTTAGTGGACATTAACATCATGCTGTATCTGATTTATGACAATCAAACGCAACAGTACAACAGTTGTGATGGACACTACAAAAATATTTTTGAGATGCATATACAGTTAAAATAATATACACCTACAATAAAATACGTAATACACACCTGGAATTGTGACAGTGGTGTCTGTTGGCGGGGGACCTGCAGTTTCTGGCATGAGAAACATCAGCTCCTGAGGAAGGGGCACAGGTCTCTTCACGGTTGGCAGAGCTGGGGCTGCAAGGAGGGAAGGATGACAAAAAAATTGTTTATGACAGAAATAAGCACAATGAATACGACATAAAGGTTTAAATGGATAAACAGAAATATAATACATTTACCGTCTACTTTTGAACCCTTCAATTCAGTTGGTGTGGACTGTGCAGCAGATGGCACTACAACAGAAAAAGTCTTGTCAGCCATTTATATTTTGGCATGATACAAAAACTGGTGTNCCGGATGAAAAGGTGACCTTCCTAGCAACTTTACGGGTGTGGTCTGAGCGGAAAGCCTGTCCAAAGGTGCCCTGCAGGAGTTTTTTGATGGCACCCTCCTGGTGTTGATACTCGTGCAGTAGGCAGTCAGTCAGGTAGTGTGCAGACACTGAGATCCCGTTCCAGCCATCTGAATCACCATACTCTCCAAAGGGAGCTGGTTTGGTTTCCTGTCTTATGAACTGAGTGATGGTTCTTTGGCCAAATTTTCCCGCCTCACCATCCATGATGTTTTGGCAGCTGAGGAGGTAGGCCAGGTGAGCACGTTCATATTTCAGGTGCATCATCTCCATGATCTGCTTTGCCATGTCGGTGGGTGAGTTACCTGTACGCCTGAGTTCATCCATGACTGATTTACAGATTGCCTTCTTGTAGGTTAGTATTGCTGGCAACAGATTCGTGAACCTCTTCGGTAGCTTTTCCAGCCACAGAGGGTTGTCAGCATACCACCTTTTCCGGCAAACTTTGCAGCACAGCCTGGATGACAGCAGGTAGTACTGTCCAGTGATGCCAACAATCACCCGAGGTCTACCAACACCTGCAGAGGCAACTTGAGGGTGAGCGCAACCTTCAATACATGGCAGAGTGTCGTTGTTCCTCAGCCTTCCCATTAAGTTATCATTCTCTGGCTTCCATATGAAAAAGGGATGGAGTTGAAAGTACTTTGGGGATGGAAGATCAGAGATGCTGTCAATTAATTCTGGCTGGGGAGGGAAACGCCACAACGATACCATCTTCATGGGGTTACGCACAGGGATGGAGCCTGGCCAGAGACCCATTGATTCCAGCTCTGTCTTCATCCAGATCCTCTGCTGCTGTGAACAGTTCCACTGACTGACGTCTTGGTCGTAGGCAGGAAGTTGTGGAGGACAGCTGGGGACAGTTGATGGCCTGGGTGATGGCTGACCTAATCAGACAAGAATAAAGACATACCAAATTATTAAGGTTTTGGGTGTGACTTGATCCTATCTCTTTAGTACACAACCAAATCAGAAAGATTTAAATACTTACTTTGAGCTCTCTGTGCAATTGGCGGTTGAAGCGGAGGTTGGCCGGGCACTGCGGACGTCTCAGGAGAATATAAAAGTGCCTCTGACGCTTTATAGAATATTAAACATTTCATTATTATTCACAGTAAGAAAAAGTAAGAATTTAATATGACACTAAGCATCCACACTGTAGTCCTTGAACCTCGGCAGGCTGTACACTGGAGCGCTGGCTATTTTTTGTCCTACAACTGCACACCAGTCTTCTGTTAGCAATTATCTTTAGTGGACATTAACATCACGCTGTATCTGATTTATGACAATCAAACGCAACAGTGCAACAGTTGTGATGGACACTACAAAAATATTTTTNAATAATATACGTAATACACACCTGGAACTGTGACAGTGGTGTCTGTTGGCGGGGGACCTGCAGTTTCTGGCATGAGAAACATCAGCTCCTGAGGAAGGGGCACAGGTCTCTTCACGGTTGGCAGAGCTGGGGCTGCAAGGAGGGAAGGATGACAAAAAAATTGTTTATGACAGAAATAAGCACAATGAATACGACATAAAGGTTTAAATGGATAAACAGAAATATAATACATTTACCGTCTACTTTTGAACCCTTCAATTCAGTTGGTGTGGACTGTGCAGCAGATGGCACTACAACAGAAAAAGTCTTGTCAGCCATTTATATTTTGGCATGATACAAAAACTGGTGTTAGTAAAGGCTCAAATTACCATCTTTTACTTCACCTGCTTATCTCAGCTCTATATAGTGAATACATAAATAAAATGTCCACGACAGTACTTAATGTACTGTTTCTTACATTAATATATGAAGAATATATTTCATTCATACACATGCGTTTATTTCTGTATGGGTGAATATTAAGTTGTCAGTCATTACAATTCAGCCTAAGCAGGGGAAGCAACATGGCACACTGCAAACACATGCATTTGAGTGTTAGTAACCAAGCAGTTTTAAATATATGTTTTTTCATTTCATCCACATGAGAAAATAAAGATTGATACTTACCCTCATCATGACTGGTATCAATTCATAGTCACTAGGACATTAAGTAGAACAGCAAAACACAAACATGACCAGAACATGGTCAACATGAGACGGAAAGGTTCAAGTCATGCTTCATTTTGGGAGAACAATTCATGGTCCCAGGGTTGTCCTTCGATGCAGGACGTTTTCTGTTAAGAACCTCTTTCTGTTCCTGAAGCCTGTCGGGGTCTGGCAGCTGATGATGATGATGGTGCAGCAGCTGTAAGACACACAAGAAAAAAATAATAATAATAATAAAAATATATATATATATATATAAACTATGTTGTAATGTTCAGGTAGTAAAAACAACAAAAACAAAAGTTTACTCACAGCTCTGCACATGTTGCTTGGAAGGGGAGAAACTCAGCATCGCTCTCTCCAGCTCTTCATCTTCTTCCATCACTGTGACGCAAACAGACAAGAATCAAGAATTAGTCTTCACTATACTTGGATGATGGACCTTTAGTGTACTAAAGTACTTTGGCTACCATGACAGCATGTACATCTCTTTGACAAAACCAACAAAAACACCCACCTGTGGCTTCAGCGGGAGCAGGTGACGTATGTGCCAGAGAGGCAGGGTGCAGCTTCTTTCGCAGGTACTGTTGTAGCTTGTACATCCTTGTCCCTGGAGCACAGCTTCTCTTCAGTATGAAGGCTGCATACCCGTCATCCCTGCTGTCCCAAATCTCTCGCCAGGTGTTGTTGGCACGAGAGCCAAAACCGACCAGCTGGTCATCCTCTGACGCCGCCGCTGCTGTCACAGCTGGCCTTTTTGACTCGAAGCTGAGAAGAGACCGGACCTCTTCAAAGCTGAGGGCATAAGTCACAAATGAAAGCAGGCTGTCCTTGCTGTGCCCCTCTGCCATGAATACTCCTGCAGCTTCTTCCTTTTGCTGGGTCTTGATTAGGTAGATGGTATACCCAATGTCATTCTCAAGGAGCCAGCGGAAGGATTTCCCCTTGTACTTCCCAAACTGCAGGATGTATTCTCCACACACCTCCGTCTTGTCCGAGGCATCCCCTCCTCTCTGACGGACCACAGTAAGAGCGTTTTGTCTGACCAGCTCCTCCTTTACAGGTGCAGACCTGTCCTGTAGAGACGGGTTGTCTTTTAACAGTTTGGCTGCATCAGTGGGATCCTGGCGGAGATATCCAAGCGGTCCCTTGCGGAATGTGACGGTCATTCTCCCAGGGAAAAAAACCAGTTTGCGCATTTTACCTGTCATGAAGAAAATG
>NTHP01000049.1:1015621-1033430 GCA_003416845.1 Oplegnathus fasciatus | reverse complement strand
TAAAATAAGTCTGGTGAAGAAAACTAAAAACTGTCAAGGCATCTATTTAAGAAAGAGAAGATATTAACATAAAGATGGATCACACAGTGTTTCCCCTACATAGACAAGTGTTGTTGCAATGCTACTTATGAGAGAGAACATATTTCTCTTGTCTCCCAGCTCAAGAGAGATAATAATTGTTTATATTCAGTGTTCCAGTAATTCATTTTTATACAAATTTTGGATCTTCTGTAGAAGCTTCAAGTCTGTTGATTGAGTCTAAAGTTTTATGTTTTACATTTAAAATGTAGGGAAACACTGCATCCTTCCATCTAGTTGTCTCCGCTATGTTTTTAATTAATTCCTTCTTTGCAAATAGTCGTTTCCTTCATTGTCCTCACAAAAACAGGTATTTTTTGTCCTCTCTAGGTAGACACAAGTTCCAGGTGTCTTGCGTGTTTCTTCTTCATTTTCTTGTAAAAAGTCAACAGGTCACTGTTTTTCTTCCATCTTTTCACAGGAGGACAAAGCGTAGAAGCGTCTTCCCAACCAGTCCGTCCTTCCTCTCCTCATGGGAAGGATCATTTCCCTCCCTCATCATCTCAGAACAACACGTCTTCGTTGGTAATGAGCGTTTCCACCACAAGTCTCTGGTATCGGATGTCGTTGAGCGCCGTCATGGCGTCCAGCTCGGGGGCCCTCATCAGTGTCGGGCCGAAGACGATACCCAGGTTCTCGCTGGACATGAGGTTCTCCTTCTCGTACTGGGTCACTCTGGATGGAGAGAGGAGGGAAACAAAACAACTTAGCTACCACAGCTGAAGGCGTGTGATTAAGCGAAAGCGTGACTGGTGTGTTCAGACCTCTTGAGGTGAGCCATGAGGTATCGCAGCGTCTCGCAGTGAGCTGGCGGCAGCAGCTTCAAGGCCTCGTGGACAGACTCCAACCGTTTTTCAGGGTCTGCAATCTCTGCAACACACAAACACAACAAAGTGTTTCAGGAGCTCTAAACATAGGCTAACTGAAAGAAAAAGACCTGACAAAATACATTCACCCACATCTTTTCCTGATTTGTAGCACACATTGTCTTTGTTGCCTTCAGAGCTCAGCTTGGCTTCCAAACTGTCTTTCCATTCATTCTTGCGTCTTATGTAATAAGGTACAGAACGCGTGGAGACCTACTTGCAGCTTCTATGAAGCGTGGGTGGGCATCATATGTGATGAGGGGGATCGGCAGCTCTCTGAAGTAGAGTTTGAGGGCTCCAGTGATGATGTTGATGTCCTCGTAAGCATTAGAGGAAATATCGGCCTTCTCTCCGTCTGTGGAGCAAATCAGCCGATACATCGTGCAAACACACAAACCAAACAATGAGTCTGCTGCTTTCAGCGAGGGGGGAAGAAGCATTCAAATGAAAGTATGATAGTACAGGATGAAAACATCTGCCTTTAGAAGAAACACTCACCTCTGTCAAAGGCCAGCTTCACATCTTCAATCAGCTCACTGAAGCCTGATATTCTGTACAAACCCTCTGATTGAAGACCTGAGACGGGACAAGGAAAGTTGAAGGGACGCCACTATTCATTTTATGAATGAGGTGAACTTAAAATGTTGCGTGATTAAACATTTCACGAGCTAACACAGTTTAAAAACATATTTTAATAAAAAATGCAGAAATTCAGATATTAATTGATGATTTTCTTTGTCTCCTATGATAATAAATTAAATATCTTTCGGTTTTGGACTGTTGGTTTGACAAAAGAAGACATGTTTTACTATTTCATTACATGTTTAGACAAAACAATTAATCAATTAATTGAGAAAACAATCATCAGAATAATCAATAATGAAAATAATCATTATTTGCAGCCCTAATTTCTTAATGACAGTACTGCTGATTACTCAAATGGGCTGATTATTCTGTAATAAATAAAACAGTTTAAGTAAATTAAAGTAAAAGAGACAGAGAAACAGGAGGTAAACACACACAGACCGATATAAAGGAGGCAGTGGACTACAACAGGGACAGAGTGGGGGATGAGGGGTGAATTGCTCTGCTGCTCCAGTCAAGTTCAATCTCCTTCAAGTCAGGTGTCTTTATTGATTCCACATATTATTTTCACTCACGTCCTGAGTCGTAGTCGATAAAATCCTGTCTATGGCAGCTCCCCTATGACCACTCACATCCCACGGGGGAGGAATTGTAGCACCCTCACATGTGGGAGTTATTCAGCTTGTGTACATCTTTTTACCATTGAGAGGACGGGCTGACACACACACATCTTGCACACACATGCCCGCCTCTTTCACTCTCTTACGGTCGCAGCAAACAATACTTAAGTTTGGTTTTTTTTCGGTGTTATATAATCAGTGACTCACACACACTATATATACACACACTCTTTCTCTCTCTCTCACCTCTAGCCTCGAGTTCCTGTATGCACATGTCGACCACCATGGGCCTCTTGGTGTTGTGGGCTTTGACCAGGGTGGTCAGGTCGCAGCTGTACACCTTCTTGACGTGCCGCAGGTCCGGCTGGCAGTCGTTTGGCACGACTTTGGAGCATTGCTTATGGACGTTCAACCCACAGTCTGTCAAAGAAAGGCGGATTATGAAAGTTAATTTGACATTTTTTTAAAATGGGACTGTTTTACATCAGTGTGTGTCCACTCTTGACCTGAAAATAGCATCTTATGTGGCTGTGTATAAATGTGTGCCTGTAGACCAGATAGCAATATCAGGATGACGCAGTTTTGTCTATAAAAATGTGATACTTAAAGCATAATAACTAGATTGGATGTCAGAAGTTGCATTCAAACAAAAAGTCTAAATGTAGGAGTTGCAGAGGCACAGTTCATCACCCACACACAGTAATCATCACACTGACAGTGTGTTCTTTGGCACCAGATTGAATCTTTTAACATTTAAAATCCATGATACACAGAGGATGACTCAACCACAGAAGTGACTAACTTTAAGCCTGCTGTCCCAGTTTTGAGTCACGCTTTAAGATAGAGGAGGCGCAACATGCTGAACACAGTGTAGGAGGCAAAAAGGAGCAGAAATTCAATCTTTTTTTGTTTGAGAAAAGTGCATTATACACTGATGTGTGTGTGTGTGTGTGTGTGTGTGTGTGTTACCTGCACACTTGACTCCCTGAGCGATGAGACCCCACATGAAGTTGGCACAGTACTCACACCAGTGGGGGCCTCTGAATGTATGAACCTGGTTAAAGAGGCAGAAAAAAGGAGGGAATTTGATGTTAAAGGGGCCTTTTTTTAAATGTGAGTTTGTCACAGAATTCACAACAAATATAGAAGTGAAAACAGACAAAATAATAAATAGCAAAATAAATAGCAAAAATGGTATATTTGCGCAGGCCTGCACCGAGAACAAGGTGAGAAAAATATTCATGAAACCCAGTCTGGGTCAAGTAATATCTGAATACCAGCAATAATCTTTATTATAGACTAACAGGCACGGACAAAAGAATGATGGAGACACAATGGAAGTGCTCAAAGGGCATTTATAGAAAATTTACAGTGGGAGCAGAGTTTTAATCTGCTCATTTACTGCATAAATTGGCTCTATATAATGAAATGCTAATAACCCCCATCACATCTTTGTGTGTGTGTCTGTATGTGCGTGTTCGTCCACACTTCCCTTGAGCTCAGTACACTGTGGCCCTGACCTTTGTGCTCCTCGCTAATGGCTACTTGTAATATGGAAATCTGGGAATCTAAAGCGCTAAACAGAATCTGAAAACCTGAAATGTAAATGCAGAAATGTGTGTTTCTGTGTGTGTGTCCTAACACTCTGTGCTATCTGAAGTGAATTTGAATAAGACCCCATGAGCTGAATCAGCAATTCTGGCATCATTCAAGACACACAGACTTACATACATAAACAAGAGAAGCAAAGGAGCGGCTCACCTTGAAATTGTGGACCTTCTCGTACTTGGGCGCCAAGTCGCTCTCCCTCAGGGTGGCCCGCCGCACCAGCGATGTGAGCTGCGAAAGGGCAAAAGATCTGATTGGTTGCCAAAAGGTGGAAGCAGGGGAGGTGGGTTTGGAGGGGGCTGGCGCCCGTTTGAGACGGGTTCCCGATCCCGTGCCGGGGTCCGAGGTGCTGCCAGAGACCGGCAGGGAGGGAACTGAACCAGGGCTGACATTCAAACCGAGAGCTGTGGTAAACAAAGAGCCCTTCTGACCTGTTTCCTTCTCAGCTCGCCTGCGCGATCGCTTTTTACCTCTTTTAACGATGTAAGACTCTCGGCTTGGCATTGTGGGACCTGTAGTTTTGGTGTGAATTTAACTCACACTGGAGGTTTAAATCAAAGGCTGGCTCTGACACCAAAATATGAATCCCATTAATAAATACAGTAAGCCAATCAGATTTCAAAGGAATATGAAGGCGAAAAAAGGAAAAAGGGAAATATTCTTACAAAAATTTTGTTAAAAATGACAGAAAATGCCCAGAATAATTAATAAAAACAGGAATAAGAAGAAAATAGGACAACAACTAGACTCTCAAATCATTTCAAAGCTCCATCTGACAACAACATCCCAAACCGAGGAGCCAACACAGGACCAATCCTGCCGTCTTAGCGCCACAAAGATCAGCCAATCAGATCGCCTCTGCATACTGATGGGGCTGCATGGTGCAATTCCAGTTCATAACCAAAAAAACAAAAGCCAGCCAGCCAATAAAAACCTGTCTTGGGATACAAACAATAAAAAAATGTGAAAAAAGTTCACTTAATATGATTCAATAAATCTTCCTGAAAACGAGTGCCCAAAATCCTTCAAACCGGACTGATGCTGCAGAATGTGCGCTCCCGTCTCCCAGTCTCGTGTAGGTGAGCGCTTCAGCCCACATGGCTCAACGTGTGTGTGTGTGTGTGTGTGTGTGTGTTAATCCGCTTTCCCTCTACACACTCGCCAGGCAGAACCAGCGGAGGAGGGAGGGATAGAGGCGGGGGGAGAGAGAGAGAGTGAGAGAGAGAAAGAAGAGGAGGGGGGAGGCTGAGCTACGGCGCAGTAATGGATGAATTTAACAGGTCACATTGAGAGGCGGACGAGCCAATCAGAACACGGCGATTCTTGTTGTTCGTCACCAAATCTGCCACCTCAATTGTCCCGGGAGAGAGAGAGAGAGAAAGAGAGGGAGAGACAGAATGAGCTGAGAAACGAGCTATTATTTCATTCACTCGTTCACACTTTTTGTTCCTCTTTGTTTCCCTCTCATCTTTTGTCATTTTACCTGCAACATCGATCCGTTTTGGCTGCCCAGTTTCTCTGCTATAGTCTGGTTTAAGTGAGTGTTTCTTGCTTGAAATTTGAACAGAACAAAAGAAACACAATCCCATGGCCTTAGATGGCTCTTAAGTTAAAAGCCCTGGTCATCCATTATCTTAGATCATACAAATAACATTATATAAGACAGTTTAAGGCTGAATTTCTACTTAAGAAGTGCACTTTAGAGGTTTCTGGTTAAGTGCCGCCTCTGGTGGATGTTTGGATTTGCCTGGGCTGAGCAAACTGTCAACAAACAAGAGTTGGGACTGCATTAAATCCTGTTACTGTGGGAGAGATGGATATTTTTACATTAAGACACAACAAATCTGGTTTTGTGGCAAACAGACATTTTATAATGAATTAAAAACACCTGATTTAAGTTGAATTTTTAACACAAAATGCCATTATTGCCAGCAACTACATATTCAAATCACTAATCCTCAGCTTATACGCACACAACACAGTGAATATGTATGACTGGTCATGGATATTTAATGACTGTTTTGGGGATGGAGGGTGTTGGGTGGCTAACAAAAGAGTGCCTCGATTATAGAAAGAAAAACAGAAAAACAGCAGGAAAAGGAAAGAGAAAAAAAAGATGGTTGTGTCTGGTTACTGCCTTCTCCTCTCGCCACAATAATCCCTGTCAGTGTCCAGTGAACTCAAAACAAGGCCTTAAAAATTAAAATTTAAAAAGTCATCACCAGAGCCGCGTCTTTATCGCACTCAGAGGGGCCATAAAACTGAATTCAACCCACAATAAAAAGGTGATAAGCTGAATGAACATATGAAATATGGATTTCTCGTGTGTTTGTCTTTACCACAGAGAGCCGCCCCCTGGTCTCAATGTCACAGCCGTACTGCTTTGTCTGCAAATCCACCCAATTATGAAAGCACACACGTACACAGGACCACCCCCATTTACACACACACACACACACACACACAGACAGTGATGTATGAGGTGCAGCATAGGTGGTCATGCACTGCAGGTCACACAAGGCCTCAGGAGGCTCAGTACGGGTGTAGCAGATAAACGCATTACACCTACTTTGTTATGTTGGCATGTGTTTTGTGTTTTGAACTGGACTGCAGTGCACTTCTGTGTGTTTGTATATACGAGTCTGAGGGTTTCACAGCAGTCCTGCATCTCATTTCCATGTACCCACCTGCACAAACACACAATCTGCAGAAGTGAAATTTACATTAAATGCTGCCCGGTGACACCGCTTCACACAGAAAACTCACATCTCCAAATGTTGTCGCTTCAGTCCTATAGAAAAAGTTTCCCGTCTGTGCTCTGGGTTAAAAACTAAAGACACAGAAAACAAACTAATCGTCTCACAGCTGAATGGAAACTAATGAGCCAACAACAAACTCGCTTCCTCAGTACTTAGTAGATGGATTCTGGGAGATAGCGGGTTTCTGCAGGCAAACTGCTGTTATGTAATTTTACTGCAGAGCCCTTGGCTGGAGGCCATCTCTCCCCTGCATCCATCCTCCTCCTTCCTTCTTCTTCTTCTCCTTCTTTTACCATGTTCCTCAACTATCATCATTCCATCTTAGTACTGTACACACAGCAACTTTCCTTACCTTTACCCTCATTTTAACTCTCTGCAGTGTTTCTTAATATTTCCGTTGCATAATCCATGCTTTACAAGCCCTAACTTACAGATACTATATGTTTATCTATCATCGTTGTACGCTTTTTACCACGTTCTGGAAACATTATGATGATATATATGCAAACATCTACTGCTTTATGATTCACATAACCTTTATTTATGCAGGTAAGGTCCAGAGACTTTAAGAGATTGAGTGTTTGAAGTTATTTTGCATACTGCCCACAGCATAAATCCACTCATTTTCCACTTACAAATTACTGATTCCTTCTTCTGCTGAACTGAAACAGAAATTTATAACATTTCCTACTTATATCTTCTGGATTAAGGCGCATACATTTAAAGATGCAAATGCAAATCCAGCCAAAAGTCATTTTTCATCCTTTTTTTCATTATTCATCCTAAAAACCTGGGCTTTTATATTCTTCTACAATATGCAAAGAAAATTCAAGTCAAAGAGACTTGATGAATGATTCAATTTGTCTCAGAATGGTTCATTTTAAGGGCTAATTTCAGACTGTGGCTTCCTGACGGGAATATTCTTTGGCCTGTAGCCAACACTCTGTGCCAACACTACTCCATTTCTTATTCAAACCAACCCCCCGAAAACCCCTTAAGCCTTCAGGTCAGTTTGCCAAAAACATATGTTAATTGGAGGATGCTTTTGGCCTGAGTTCCTACACAGTTTTTATTTCAAAAATCCATATTTCTTGCAGAGAGTGATGAGTTTTGAAGATATTGATCGGTATTCTCTGCGATTGCTGCTTAAGCTTTATTATTATGCAGCCTCTAAACGCTACACCATGTCACACTTTAGCTGGAGACACTTCAGTGGAATATAATGAGAAAGAAAAGGTGTCAGATTTTGTATTTCAGGTCTGAACAACAGTAACTGGTCACAGAACTTCTTGGCTCTTACAGCAGATGGGTGACGAGGCTCCATAACAATCCCTTGCCTAGGCAGTAGACACTTTACTCGTGTCAACAGTGATGCACGTGTGTTTGTCCTCACCCTCTCCTCAGAATTACGGTCGTCTTTGGCCAGAGCAGGTCCGTCTGGGGCCTCGGGGCTGAGTGGCAGGTGCTTTTTTAAGGTGGGCTCTTGGTTCAGGGTAGTGTAGCCAACGTGTTCGTAGATAGGGTTTATGGTCATCTTAGCGATGTACTCCGCTGCCTGACAGAAAAGAAGGTTAATGTAAGTATGACAGTTAATATAGTTGCAGGTTTATAATTTAAGACAACTGCAGTGTTTCTGTGTCAGTTGAACAGTATGAATGATTATTTTTTTCTGCCTGTGAAACCACATTTGACTCAACTCGATCTGGCAATAACAGTCTTCATTTTACATTTTCACCCTTAGCACTTTCCTATTGTCTGAATAAACAAATAAACACTTAACGGGGAGAGGAATCCAGGGATTCAGACGATCAAGTAAACAAGCGGTGATCAAGGGGAGTCAAGGTTTTGTTTTTTACCTGGCAAACATGGACTGAAAGCTCAGAGCTTTAAATGCCTCCATTTTGCAAAGTAATCAGCATTTACATTCAGTGATTACAACTATTCAGCCCTGATGAATGGGTCTAACTGTGCAGCCTATGCTTTATGAAAAAAGCTAAAACTACCTGCTGTTTGTATGAGGAGAAGATGAATTGCTTCTCAATACAGCTTTGAATGTAGAAAGATGTGGGTTTTTTTGTTAGTCGAGTACAGTTAAGGAGGAAAGAGTGAAGGACAGAAGGACACACACACCTTTGTCTCAATGTACAGTGTGATGAGGCCATCTGTGACCAGGTCGTGGATGGACTCAAACCTCTTCTCTCCCACAAAGTGCTTCCCGTCATGGTAGAGACGGAAGTTTCTCGTCTGGTTCCCAAACCTAGATTGAATGGAGGAGGATGCTTTAGCTTTAGGACTGTCTGGCAGTGGACAGGGTCCTAAATGTTTGGGATTTTGTTGAGCAAGAGGCCAAGTAGGAAACAAGCTTTTTATCCATCAGTCATTGTGGCTCATGCGTTCAAAATCTCATCTGGTGCTTGTATCATTTATACACAATAGATTCTTCAAACAGTGGCTGCTTTTCCACCACAGGTAGAGGAGATATGCAACATTTACCAGGATCTGGGTTGGACTATTGATGCTTAAAATCTTAGTTACACTTATTTTTTATATACAATTTGATCAAAATTATGAGACTAAATGGCTTTCTGCTCCAAAGAGTGTGAAAAAGGAACAAAAAAAGAAAAAAATAAGGCTTCATCATGACCAAACTACTTATATTTTCACTCTTTATACACAAAAAACTGCAGCCTTTTACTACTTAAGATAATCAGTCACAAAATGGCACAAACTCTAAGCTGTGATAGACAGACCCTGAACTGGGACAACACATTATCTGCTCCTCAGTGGATCACAATGAAACCACCGCAAGATAAAACAGCACCGCTAGATCATTAACCCAAAATCCAACCTTTCCTTTTCTGCCGACCCAGAGCGGAACACTAGTTTATGAAGGGGTATTTATGGAAGGTAATTATAACCACAGGGATGGGAGAGGCAGGGAAGGAGAGGGAAACTTGTGCAGGTGGAAGAATGACGTGACTATGAATAGAGCAAACTGACCCAAAACCAAATTCAAATTATGCCATGTGCCCATTTAAAAGTGTGACACCTACGGAGAAAATGATATATTCAAGTAAAACTGACTCCTGATATGCTAACAAGCTAGCCAGGCTAAAGTTAGCAGCTTCCACAACATCAATCCTCCACACAACTGAAGTGCCTCTGAGCAAGATACAGATACCTCGGACATCACTCCCTCGCACTTTGACCTCTCCTCACGAGGACCGGCTCTGTGGAAGACGGCGTGCGGGGCCATGTGAGTTTAGAGATGAGCACCTCTGAGCAGCTTATAGCTCAACTTTAAACCCTCACACTTCACAGCACCTGGGATGTGTGAACACACGATCAGACATGCTCGGCATTCACGCAGCAAACACCACAGCTTCTCCTTTTCTTGCTTTGTCACACAAATACGTGCATGCATAGACAAAAAGTGTCAGAGGTCAAACAACAGTTCGTACAAGAGGTTTATACACTGATAAATGTTGATAATTTATCATAAAGTGACTGCTGTTTGATCAAGAGCTTTTATGGCTGGTTATGTTGACAGGGAAAAACTTTTCTGGAGTCTGGTCTGAGTTAAAAGTTCTTCTAATATAAGCACTGGTCCAGCACTTGAGCTTCCACATATCCCTTGGCACCACTGAGCTCACATTCGCTCTTGATTGTCTGCATCTCCCTAAATTAGCTAAATGCACGGACACAAACATACCTCAGAGCCAGCGTGTATGTGCCCGGCTGTCTCTGACTCTCTCTGATGAGGTAGCTGCCTTCGGCCTGACTCAGCAACTGGTCGGCCTCTTCCCTTGAGATCATCCCGTGGTACCTGGGCGTAAAAAGTAAAAAAGCAAAATATTAGGTCAAACTTTCTTATATCACGAAAATAATAACGAGGCTAATGCTTGGCGTAAACAGAGCACTGTAATTTTGCTGCCAAGCCCAGGAAATACTTCCTCCACAAATTCTGTTTTTATGTATGTGGGGAAACTTTGGATTAAATGACGATATATAGCTATAATGTGGGTGGAGATGCATTCCAAACCATCCTCACTGTTGGAGATGAATTGAGGGAATGTGCCTGGTATAAATCACTGATAAAGAGAAGGCCAACTTACTCTCTTCCATAGTATTTAGGTCGGTTGTCCACCTGCAAAGAAAAGAAAATATGTAGGCTGTAAAACATTAAAAAGTACAGGGCTGTTAGATCACATAGGGCAAACTGTGTGCTGAATATTTCCCCACACTATGGCACATTTTCGGGACTTGAATGTCAACCTCGCTGGGTAACCGGCGTGTGCACGACTTCGTGAGTGTGTGGGGGCGCGGAGAATATTGCACGAGTCAGATAAAAAGCTGAACATTCTGTTGTTCTCCACGAAACTGCTGTCGAGCCAATAAATCAACAAAGACCCTACAAATAGTGCTGAATATTAATTTGGACGCTCTGTGTTTGTGCGTGGATGAAAGACACAGGAAGAGAGGAAGGGAAATACACTCAAATATAGAGAGGTACAGGAGCAGTACGTTTTTCACAGATGTGTCATAATATGCACGTAACGGGCTATCAGGAAAGTCAAAGTTGGCCCTCTCTTATCAGCCATGCAACCTCTGGACACCTACCAAAACTGCCCCGAGGCCTGCCAGTAAGCCAGGCATGGAGCGGACACACTAACACCCGTTACTAATGCTCAATAGACATCCTCGACTACACATTACAGAGCGCTGAACTGGAGGGGATAAGCTGTTTGGAAGAGAGTCTCTTCTGCATAAACAGTGTGTTTTGAATAATGATGAAATAAATTGGTACAGAGTGAAATGTCTACCTGGCAGAGCCTGGAATCACACACATACCAATGTAGGTAAACACACTGCCTGTAAGATTTTAACATCCTATGTTAGGCACCTGTAGCAGACAATATATACTTGTCCTACAACTACTGCTAGCATCATCAACCTATTTTGATAAAGCATGAAATAAGAGTTCCATAGAGAGTTTGCCTACAACTCTTCAGTTACAAAGATTTACGTCTCCTGAGGGAAACGTCAGCTGGAAAGAACTCAGATTCACGAACTTAGTGCACATGCTGACAAAGAGGTGTTTTGCATGAAGCTTGGTGCCAAATCTTGAACGTTATTTGTACCTTGAAGTCGGACCAAAGGGTACAAGAACGAGTGAGTTGAGTTTTCCGCTTATGAGGCCATTTTCAGATAAATTCCAACATTTCCAATTTCAACAAATCAAAAAAAAAAGTCCAACAAAGACTCCTCTGTTTAACTTAGGCTGCACGTAACAATTATTTTCATTAAAAATTAATCTGAACAATTTGCCAGAGCCCATGGTGAGGTATTCAAATTATTCATTTTGCCCAACACCAAACACATTCAATTTGCAAGGACATACAACAGAGAAAAGCAACAAAAGCTCACATTTAATACACTTAATGATTCAATGATTATTACATTGCCAATTAATTTTCTGTGGGGATTTACTCGTCGATAAATTGACGAATCGTTTCAGAACTAATTCAGTAATACCTACTGCTAATTATGTTTGTAAATAAGTGAATTAGTTGACTCACTGTTAACAATAATACTAATAATAATAATAATAATAATGATGTAACCCAAAGTCTTCCAGCTAAAGGACAGTCTCCGCTCATTCATGTCACCCTGACAAGTACCAGCCATAGATAAGTGCTTGTTGGTGCATCATTAAATCACATATGGCTGAACTCCCAGCAGACGACATGGGGCTGCCGGTAGCAGGGGGGCTCTTCCACTCCGTCTGTCTGCCAGCCTGCTGATTTTAACTGGGTCAACAGCAGCACCGTCTACCTGACCAGGCCAGGGCATCCAAGCCAACAGCTGTTCATTTAGCGCCCCATACATACTACCATCCACCCACCAGGCCCTGAGAGGACTGTCTTTTACAGATTAACACACACACAATCCACTTTTTTTAATCCCACTTGGATTCCCCCAGACCTTGCTGTCCCTCCCACACGCAAACACACAAACATCTGGTGGCTGCCTCCCCTGTGGGCAGAGGCGCTGGTGCATGGCATTTAGTGGACATCAGCAACGTGTCGCACCACCTGGGTGCCCTCAGATGCTTAAATTAATGCTGTTTTGATCAGAAATAGAAGGCCAAAACTCCTACCCATTTACTTGGGTGCTTGGTTAAGGTCACCAAATGTTGCATAGATAGATAGATTGTACCATTATCACTAACAGGGCTCAATCTCTGCTTTGAAGAAAAAGAGGAACAACTGGAGCAGAGAGCCACTATAGTACAGCAGGTTAAGATGTTTTCTATGTGATCTACATATAAGAGCTATATGATCTTTAGCACGATAACCTCCCCGTCTCTCTGCCTTCTTTCCTGTTACGCTCCTCTGCTAATACCTACTGGAACAGGAACTGATTGGACCTAAACATAAAAATACAAAAACACTGATATGCTATGTTGACTTGCCTTTAATAACACTAAAGGTACTTGTACCAACATGCAAAAAAAAAAAACAGGCAGTGTTTAACATTTTCAGACCACTTTAACAGATGCCTTCCCTGAAGACAATGGATTGGTGAACTACAACGAAAACAATCAGCCCTGCTACAAGCCGAGTCAGCGAATACGGTCTCTGAGGAGACGAAACACACACACCCACACACAAAGAGACACTATGAGATGTTCAGCTTGCTTGAGGCTTGATCCATACCATTGTTGTCTCAGTAACGAGCACATTTAGCTGCTGTTGAAACCAAGCTGAAATTGTGTGTGAAGTTGGAGAACATACAATTTCCTAAGTGAAAATTCAAGGTAATGGGATATAAAACTAACTGCTGACCTCCTTAGGGTGCTTTGTGCTCGATTTAAATAAAACAACTGTGAAAGGATATACCCACATGGCAACTCTGATGACATACTGCACCTGTGCTCAGACCTCCCATCTCTCATTTAAGCTACATTTTCATGTGTTAACCCAAATAGCACAAGGGGTTGTTGCTACTGCATGCAAAGTGACAGCACACCCACAACGGACATTTTTAGTGCAGGAACCTCCTTAAATGTTGTAGATCCTTTATTCTGAAAATTCAAAGTTTCCAAGAAAGGTGATATTTTTGAAGAGAAGTACCACAAGAGAGAAGTACCACTAAATAATGTGTTAAAATGGATATCCATATTCCATAATGGACACCGTTTCATCAAGCTAACTTACATAGGTATGACGAGGTGCAGTGTCTCTGGGAAAATTAGGCTTTTTAAAATTCAGACATATAAAATAGCACAATATTGATTTTCTGCCTGCTCAATGATGCAGAACAGACCGTCACTTTTACAAAAGAGAATGACTTTTGTCTTTGAAGACCAACTGAGAGACAGGACAGATAGACAGGAAGTGTGTTCTCACCTCACAGGTGCAGGTGACTCTGCGTGGGTGAGGCGCCTCCTGCTGGAGCTGGTACACTGTGGCAAAAAAAATAAATAAAAACACAGCACCATCAGCAAAAAGCCTGACACCACCATGAAAAAACACTCAGGACAAAGAGAATATAAGACTCCTTTCAAGAAAATCAAAAATGTTCCATCAGTACTTACAGTAAGACTTCCACACCGGTGGCCTGTATTCATCATGATCTGAGGACAGAAGAAGAAAAAACTGAATTTGCTTTGCTACAGTGCCCCCACGTGGACAAAACATGATAGTGATCAGTGCTGATTTTTAGCTGCCTGTTGGACTTTATGTCTCAATTTTGATATGAACCACCAACCAGATGAGATCAGGATCATCTCATTTCATTTCATCTTCTTAATCTTCTTATTTCAAATCACGGAAATAACACAGAGCATCTATTCGTGGATGCAGTGGGAGCTTAATGTAAAATCAAAGAGTAAGAGCAATCACAGAGCTGCTAAAGGAAATTTTGCAGTTTTATTAATGCCACTGCCAAATAAACGAGCTAGCGGCTAAACTGACAGCATGAGATATGAAGTCAAGGCTTTCAGCTACTTTATTTTCTTTAGTTTGTGCGCAATTACCTTAGAATATCACACTGATGGATGATGTTCTTTTCAACAACAAAAACCTCACTGAGTATAAACTGTGACTTAATAAATAAATCTGCTCTGTGAAGCATAAAAAGCAGTGAAAGACTCACTTGAAATGTAATGTAATGTAAATGAGCTCTCACTTTGATGTTTATCTTTCTTACACTCAGACAAGCTTTTCCTGTCACCCCCTCAGGCCTACCCGTCTAAAATGAATTGTAGATGATATCAACATTATAGCAGTGCTTCCTCTTTGCTTGTTCAGCTGTTGCAGACCATAAACAACGTTGACAGTAATATTAGAGTAAGTGTGACTCCATGTAACATTAGACACAGAGAGGAACAGAATACTTTGCAGCCCCGAGCACTCAATTGGAGTTTGGCTGAACTCTGCAGCAGCCACTGAAAAGTTTCACTGTGATTACTGTGCTGTGTACATTTATTTAGTGACTCATTGTGGCTCATAGTGTGAAGCAACTGTGCAAATTCACTCCATTTGCAACATTTAATACTCATTTACAAAGTATTCATATTAAATTGAACACTATGTAACATACTGACATTTTGACAAGTAAAATTGACTTTTAAAATACACTTTTCTTGAAAAATATAAAATACAAAAGCCATGTTTATTTCCTTAAAAAGCAGAAATTTGTTATATGGATACACCCCAAACAGCAGCCATTCCTAAACTGCAACTAGACCAATTGAAACTGAAGAGAATAACTTTGGTTCAGATCAAAACTTTCACTAAGGCACTTAAATTTTGATGATGGAAATTAATATGCACGTTAAGACTCAGGCATATGCTGCCTTCCATCTTCTCCGCATGGGTAAAACTAACAGCCTGTTTCCTGCCTCGGTGTACTCTGTGTTCACTCCAGGAGCCTTATCTATTCAACACTTGTCGTCCCGGTATCCTGTCTTCAAAATAACTCCAAATCCTCCCCGGGCAAGTGTCTCAGCCTCTTTCTCAAGGCAACACACCCTCACAGATAGACACACTAGACATAACATATCGACTGCTCACAACTCACAGTGTTAGAAAATAAATAAAACCCAGTGCTTTTACTGAAGCAAGGACAATTGTGATGCACTGGTGCTTTAGTTGAGTATTTCTATTTTTGTGAGGCTTTATACTGTTACCCCACCACATTTCAAAGAGAAATATTGTGCTTTTTTTTATCCACCACATTTTTTTCTGACAGCTGCAATTTCTAGTTGCTTCTCAGATTAAGGTTTAAAATGAAAGCTTACCAAAAAGCAGAAAATGTAATGCCATACTTCAGTACCACTTAACAGGAAATAAAGACCAGTGTTAGTCCTAGCAGCCCCTGGACTACAGACAACTTTAAATACTTACTAACAAGAACACTGAATACTGCTGACTTGTTAAAGGACCCATCATGTAATACTCACAAGGAGTGTACTTTTGATAAGTGACTGCATTTTACTGCTAATACTACTGCTATTTGTCACTTGTTGTCTACAATAACCAACTACAATAAATATCAATGGTGGAAGAAGTATTCAGATCCTTTACCTAAACAAACATGGGAATAACAAAAAGTACATTATCAGTGAACTGTACTTTAAGTATGAAAAGTAAAAGTATGCAGAGGGAGCCCTGTATATTGTTATATATTATGCTTATTGCTGATGCATTACAGTGTAAGCAGCACTTTAATGTTGTAACAGGTCATGGTAAAGCTGATTTAACTACTTTATACACTGTTGGATAGTTTAATCTGTAGAAATGCATCATATTTTCTAAGCTGATCACATGACTGGTATCTAAAACCTTAAATCTGCAAAGTAACCAGTATGAGGTTCAATATTTGCATCCCAAATTTGGTGGAGAAGAAGTATAAGTAGTACAAAATGGAAATACTCAAGTATGCAAGTGCTTCAAAATTGTACAGTACTTGAATAAATGGATTTATAGTCATGCTTCATGGCTACTGGATCCACAGAATTTCCAGGGGCTTCTCCTAATTTTACCAAAATACATCAGAGAGACATGATCAGAATGAAATTATGGCTGACTTTGTGTACCAATGTAGCAGCCACAACCAAACAAAAACACACACCCAAACACACCATTAACACACTCAGATAAAGGCACAAAAGGCGTGATGCTGCTTACCAAACACATTTAGGGCCATCTTGATTCTGTGATATGATGAACAATTAACAAGCAGATCCCCCAAATTTCCAGCAAAAACGGACCCACTTCAGTTCAAATCCTGAAAGAGAGCAGACGGAGACAGAATAAGGGGAAAGTATTCAACCGCTGCCTGTGGTGAGCTGCCCCGGCTAAAAGTGAAAACAGCTGAGTAACGACAACAATAAATGATCAGATTATAAAGAGAGCTAACGTTAGCGGTTACTTTAGTTGACGGGCTGAACCGAGCATAAACCGGAGAAAGACCGGTGTTTTTTACATTACACTGACTGGAAAACATTTGCTTAGTTATACAGTAAAGGTGCACCGACTACAGTTTGAAACAATGTGAAATAAAACACCGGTTTATTAATGTAAAGGTTAGCTAATAATACTCACATTCACATCCATTCTACATTGTGGTCGCCATCTTGCTGGGTCACGTGAGCAGTCTCGCCCTCTCTCTAGGGTAACTATGGCAACGGACTTTGCTGATGCTACTTCGTGGCAAGAAAGGCGTCGTGGTTTCTGATTTAAAGTTTGTTTTTTAGTATAATATGTTTAACTTAAGTTGTGTTACACGGTGTCCTAGCTTACTGTAGTAAAAGCAACGTAAGTGAGCGGGTTTTTAAAGAGAGCTAAGCAAAGAACCAGGCTAGTTAGCGGTTAGGTGGACACGTTCACCCGGGTCACCCGTCTACATTCTCGAGGTAGTAAACTAACAATATAAAAATACTGAAACAGCATTATTTATGTATAAAAACAAAAGTCCTTAACTACGAAAGTCATGGCCGGTTAGCTCAGTTGGTTAGAGCGTGGTGCTAATAACGCCAAGGTCGCGGGTTCGATCCCCGTACGGGCCAACTATCCTTTTCCACAAGGAGGTAAAGAAGTACTATTGCTTCACTCTGTTTAACATCAGATTTAAGACTACGTAAAATATTATGATTGGAAAGGCAGTCACATTGAGAGTAAAAAAAAGTGACAGAGGCATTCACTGCAACGTATACATTAACAGAACCACATTAGAGCTGCAAGATTAGTCGATTAATCAATTAATCGCCAACTATTTTGATAAT